>ML805144.1:85478-98464 GCA_009831015.1 Picea engelmannii | reverse complement strand
TCTTGGTTTAATCAGAAGATCCCTGATCTAAGGAGGGAATTCCTCAACCTACCCTAAAGATACCTCAAGAGGTTAAGCCTCTCTTAACCTATATAAGCAGGCTCTATGATGGTGGAAAGGGGGAAGAATTGCTAGCATGAAACATATGATCTCATAGGAAACACACAGTGAACTGAAGGAGAGTAATCAGTGAAGCTGCTATCATCCAGGTTGTGGATCTTTCAAGCAAGGGTTAGGCAAAGGGGACTTGACGAAGCTGTCGCATTCCCATCTACGATTGTAAGTTACTGCTATCATTGTTCTCATTAATATGACACGCTTGGCTTGTTTCTTTCTAGTTTGTGTCTGATCTTACATGAACTTATCATTGATAGATAGATCTGTTTTCAAGCTAATACCAATAGAGTAGGAAGTGGTCGTACTTTTTTTGTCTACAGGGCTCATTGAGGAGCGAAAGGTTGGAGCTCAACTCGGAGCGTGCAGGGACAAACGTCGATAAAAAGGTACTTCTTTTCTCCTTCCTCCTCATGCATTAGTTTGTATAGATCTGAAAGGAAGTCAGTGTCCATGTTAAGCACTTTCTGTCTTAGAGTTAAGGGTCTAGCTCTTTGAGGCGATCTACCTGTCCGCAGGGATATTTTCCTACAACAATTTTTGCAGTCAAAAAATCTGAGGCATACAATTTGACCGTCGGGTCCTCATGTTTCCTGAGTATCCCTTGACACCCTATTTCGTATTCCATCTCCTTCGACCCTGAATGTGACATTCAAAACAATTATGGACAATATACAATGCATATGCTTATTTGGTCCTTCTGATGTTCATCTACACATGCTTGCATAAAAAAAAGTTGGACTACTGACATGGCCATGAGCAGTCAATCATTGTAAACATCAACAAACCGACAAGGCCAAAGGTAAATATGCATACATTATGTTCCTCATATGTTTACCAAAGAAATATCCTCAACTATTTATTCATCTATGCCATGGTAAATATGATGATATCATCTGCAACACATACTTTGCAGTTCACAAGAAGTATCAACGAGCACAAGTTTCGCAGACTAAGAGGTCTGGTTGAAAAAATCTGGCTCCATACTTCATCCAAGTTTTGCGTCTACTTGTACATTTATGCCAAGAAAAAAGAAAACAAAAAAATAATGCAGACTACCATTCACATTACTTTTCCTGTTCAAAAAATGTCACCAGGTCTAAGCTTATAACACCCAAAATACTATCAATAGAGGGCTTGAACAACCGTCGAACTGGACAAGTGTTCATCGAGGACATAATGGTCGTCTATAGCACCTACTTGGACAAGGAAAACAAAACTAGATCCATTATGCATGCTGACATGACACACAACGAAGCCCTGATGACAGTCACACTGCTATTCCCACACAACTTGTCCAGAAACATGTAGAAAAGATATTGCCAAGTAATGGGATATCCATTACAAATTTTAATATATTGCCCAAAATAGTATATGATCGTGGTGATTGTGATAAGATTATATCGCTCAACGAAACAAGTATTGTGGAAAAAATTCCTGCTATTTGTTTAGAATATCATTTCGTCTCGGACACAACTATCAGCCAACTTGCACAGAGCAATGACACTTACCCAATCAGAACCATTGGTGCAGTTGTCACACTCGCGAGAAAACTTGGCTCGCAACACATTCTCTGTATAAAATATGGAGAGTTAGACAACGACAAGGCAATGGTACCATTCTCCATATCTAGTTTTGTCCTTTACTTTCACATGTCCATGTACCTCGGTTATGTTACACAACTATTGAACTATTCCATGTTGTAGCTGCAATTGTTCGACACCTATTCAAATTTGTTTTCCTTGATGGAACAACAAATGCATAAAGGGCGATTTCCACTTATGCTCTTCAAAAATATAACAAAGAAAAGAGATGTTAAAGAAATGATCTTTTGCACAACCCAAGCAACGTTTGTAACATAATTGCGAATATACATAGTACATGATCTCAAGAAACTAACTATGTCTACAACTGTTGTGCGTATACATCTACAATTCCATCCTCACTTTGCTCATACAAATTGCTTTTCACCATTTTTTTGGAGTTTTTCTTCTTTTTTGGTGTGCAGTTGTATATTATATTGTTCAATATATTAACTGCTATGCTCACGTGCCTAGGTTGAGGGTGTTTTGGTTGCAACGAATGTGTACTCGACCCCCTTCTAGCCTGTATGTGCCAAATGCAACTCTCCTGCTTCTGCTTCTACTTTCATAAATGGTGATACAATTGATTGTCTACGATGCAGTAAAAAATGCCCTCACAATGGCAAAGCTCCGCTGGTTTTGTGTTGTCTTGTGTTTGGCAGACTTTTGTTCATATCTCGTGGCCTCGATTATTTTCTCATGGGAACATATACCAGATGCAAGAGAAAACCAATGCCATGTGTGTTTATATATATATATCAAATTGTTTGATGCATAGGTCGATGCGTACTTCTATATGGACCCTTGTGGGATTTCAATTGGTGCCTTTTGTGTTCATGCGTTTCCCTGTGCCTCGACTTTCAATACATTTGGTGTTTACTTGGCTCTTGGTTGTATGCTTCGTTTTGGAAAATCAATAATACATTCAGGATCATGGCAGTTTTTCTATGATCTTAAAGAATATACATGACCTTCTTTGCCTTTTAATATAGGCTCTTTGACGCAAACGTAGTATGTGGCTCGTTTTAGCACTTTTCCTTAATTGATGAACTTAACAAAATTCATCTCCAGGGATATTTTGAAATAAAAGGATATATACTATGTGAATTCCAATGGAACTATCATATCAACCACATAACATTTGAATTAAAATTCGTCTTAAAATTCAAATTCTTCGTTGTTATACTTACGATGAAGCTAACAATTCAATAATTTTACTCAAACATCCCAAAATTGATTTTCTTGTGGATTTTCGATGCTTCTCTTATAAAAACACATCCTGGAAACTATAAGCATGGATCACTTTGTCTATTCCTTGATTGAAGAGCTTGTTCACCTGTTTAATGCACTTCATATTTACTATTAAGACCATCAATGGGGCTTTCTTACACTAATTCCCTCTTTCGAAAATTGCCATCCCCTTTCTTTTTTCCCTTTGTTTTCCCTTTCTGGTTACTTAGTCATTTTTCGGAAAATGTCTAGGTGCGGGGGTTGGCGGATTCACGTCTTTAGATTTCTACTTATACTTTTATATCACGAGTTCGACTGACCGCTTCCCTGTTTCATATTCATCAAACTTTTTGGATGGTGGGTTCCCAGGTAGGCGGGTTCAACATTGCGTTTCCATTGTTCCTCTGCCTGCAAACAACACCCAGACTTCCCCGATCTACAATTTGGCAACCAAATTACCCTTTATTTTTTCTCGTTTGCTTTCCCTTTCTGGTTAATTAGTCGTTTTTATGAATGTGTCGTTTTTCCGAATGTGTCATGCTTTTATATACAACACCCGAAGTTGCACAATATACAAATTGACTGTCGAAGTCCAACATTGTCCCCTGTTTCGTGTTACACATTTTACAATCAAAAGTTGGGATACATACAATTTGACCATCGGGACCTAACGTCTCCTGAGTAGAACTTGTGACCCTATTTTCAAGCCCGTCAATATTCCCTCTTCTGAGTATGTCTCATGCTTTTATATTAGGAGTCCGACCAACCACTTACCCATTGCATACTTGGCCACTATTACCATCATTGGTTCTTGGCCAGGCTTGCTCAACATTGTGCTTCCATTGTTCCGCTACCTACAAACAACACCCTAAATTCCATGATATACAAATTGACTATCGAAATCCGTCATTGTGCCCTGTTTCGTGTTACACATTCTGCAGTTAAAAGTTTAGAGACATACAATTTGACCATCGACCCCTCACGTCTCTTGAGTATAAATTTTGACCCTATTTTGAAGCCCGCCCAACTGCTTTCCATACTTGGCCATTTCTTGGAATCTCTTTCGTGGGTTGGCGGGTGGACGAAATGTGCAATGCTTAATTTCTCTTCGCCATCGCTGCCACCTTCGCACTTCTTTCTAGATATGAAATTATTAATCTTTAATGCTAATAGCTCATCCTGTAGGAACCATTAATATTGTCATTAATGTCTGAAAGGCTAGAGAAGATTTGTCATTAATACAAATTAAACCAAGATTTGCAGTGCGTCGTCCGGTTGGCGCCTTTATGAAATCTCTAATCCTTAATCGCTTTTCACCGTCACCGCCACCTTCACACTTTTTTCTAAATATGCAATTAGTAAGATTTAATGGTGACAAATCATTATGCATGAACCGTGGATATTGCCAATGATCAGCGAAAGTATCGAGGAGATATTCCATTGATATGCATTAAACCAATATTTGCGGAGGGTTATATTATCCCTTCTGAATTTTCATTTCAAACATCATCTGGAGAAAACATAAATTCTCATTAACTTATGGCAGCAGTTCGACAACAGTTCTGTCCAGATATAGTAAACACCTTCGGGAAAGATCACTAGAGGTTCCAGTACTCCATGGCATATTCTTACTACTCATCTCCCTCTACTTAGGAGCCAAAAAGGAGATGGTCCCTTAGTGCACTGAGAGATATATTTCAAGCAAAAGAATTCAAAGGCAACCCCGCTTGCTCAGACAGCCTTCCCGCCTGCATTGATGGCTGGCGCATAGGTTGATGCGATCGATTTCGAGTCAAGAGAAGATGATCTGATGGACGATGATACGACAATGGATGATGGAAATGCAAACACTATCCCCACTCCTACACCCAAATTGAAATAAACCATAACGAGCGATACTTCCCGACTCGGCGATGGCGGCCCTGACAAGACCAAAAGAAGGGGTTTCGGAAAAGAAACCGACGCTGAATGAAATATCTTCTTTGCAGCTCGAGAATAGGAATTCCAGAGGTCCAAATTAGTCCATTCTGGGCGGAAGTCTTTCACTATAAGGAAATGGTCTCTTGATGCTCCCAAAGATATATTTCAAGCCAAATAATTATTCAATTGAGGGACCACTCTCCTGTTCTCTGGATATACAATTAACATATTAGGGGATGAGGATGAGAACTCCCACTGGTGCAAGGCATATTCCTACTACTCATCTCCTTCCGCACATAATGGACTAATTTGGGCCTCTGGAATCGCTCGTGCAACATGTGTCCCTGAAGTCTTCGACTGTGAGGAGGTGGTCTCTTGGTGTGTCTTGAATTTCAGTTTCAGGCTCTTCCTCTTGCCCTGCAATGTTTTTCGTCTTCTTCCTCATGAAAATTTTGTGAGAAATATCAATTTTACCACGAGGATGGGTTCTTATTGTTATACAACTAAGAGGGGGGGGGGGGGGAATCAGTTGTTACTGTGCTTAAACAATTATACCCATTTTAAACTCATTACAGAACACTAAATGATGATCACAATAATTCAAGGAAGTAAGCAATAGAGTATTCAACATCAATCACACAGATGAAGTATACAGAAAAAAATATTCCCAAGGAAACCCATAAACGGAGAAAACCTCTTCTTCTTCGAATGACAGGCAGTCTTTTTATGTTCTGTACATCATCTATCTTTGAGCACCAACTCAATGTGAGGCTACCACTTCTGTTTTACAAGCTGCAACTTGCTTAGAGAACCAACTCTATGGTTTCTCTAGCACCCACTAGAAGGAAGCGCCAACTCCCTGAGTCTTCCAACACCAACTGGATGGAAGCACCAACTTCGAGTCACACAGGCACTAACCTGTACAACAAAGAACAATAGTTCTCCCTTGCACCACTCTACCACCCTAGTTTTTCTGGCTGCAACCAGATGGAAGCTACAAATACCTGTGTTCAATCACCCACTTGAAACTATGAGGACAACAATCCTCCCTAGCACCACCCTACCACCCTGAGATATAAAGATTTGCTTTCTGAAATTTATTACAGTGATACAATATTTATCAATGGCTTATCGGTCTCATCACTATTCGGCTACACTGCTCTACTCTTCTTGCATCAGTGTGTTCCTGCTCGCATATTCTTGCGCTTAAGTCCTCGTACAATTTGCTGTTTTCACCATTTCTGCTCCGTCCAACTTATGTTCTTCATCTCTGCATCTTTCATGCTCTGTTCCTGCTGTCTCCTTGATCACATATAGTTCAACTAGTTTTACCGAGAAACACCAACCTCTCTCTTTCATGACATTTTTCTTTTATTCCTACTATCATCATACGTTACACTTCGCATCTCCAACGCTCAAGTTGAGAATCTAAAAAACACTCAGGAATCAAGATTCCAACGCTCAGGAACAATGATTCAGTTAGTGTAATTGAATGATAATTGATCAAGAAATCACGAGATGAAACAACAACCCTTCGATCAAATTCTGTTTGATCAGCGCCATTGGATTATACATGCAGAGGCCTTTTTTACTTTTCAATGCGTAACCTCCGATGTGGAGCCTAGCAGTGCTAGATCCTTCCCCTATTTTCCATTGGTGTGACCTTGGGTGATGGTCTCACGTGACCACGTGATTGCGGGCGTGAGCTCTTTTCTCGTTATCCCCTTGTCGCATGTGACCTCGAGCTACGTCCTTGCGTAAGCGAACGATTGTGGGCGTGTCCAAGAGTGGTTTGGGATCAACCACTTTTCTCCCTGCAATCCACCTCCAGCTGCCACATACCCTTTCTCCAAAACCGTGGTTTCAATTGTGGCCCACCCTTAACTTTTTAAATTTCGCGCACTTTCAATCCTCGCAATGCGATGGGACCGTCGATCTCACAATCTTGACAGTGCTATTGAATTGACGAATTAGATCTAACCTTCTTAAATCAACGACTGTGATCTATTTCATGATCCAGGCTTTGGGAGTTTCAAATCTCAAACCCTGCTTTCCTCCGTACGCCAATCTTCCGGAGTCGATGATCTACATACACCTTTCCTTCTTAATCGATGACTCAGCCTCTACTTCAGAAATTTTACCTTTCAATCAGATCAACGGTTATGTGGCCCCTTACTCAATTCAACAGTTGAGATCTCCTTCGATACTTCGAGCTTCAGAAATTTCAATTCTCAACCTTCACGCTCTCCCAGAATGCTTTTATCTCAATTCCATAGATTCCTGCCATGTGTCCTCCTCAAATCAACGGTCCTCGTTCACTTCGAGACTTCGGCCTTCGACAATTTCAAACCTTTCTACTTCACGTTTTCCTAGAGTAGTTTCGCCCGGAGTCAACAATCTATTGACACATACCCTCCTGCACGATCAATGATCATAAGTGACTTCGGCCCTTCAAAACTCTAGGTTGATTGCTGCTTCATTCTCCTCCGGAGTGGTCACCTGCTAAATAAGTCATAGATGGTGGAGATCGCTTGTTGTCGGTTAACACTTCCACTTACACTGTCCTTCCACTGTACTAGATCAACGGTTGAGAATGCACCTGAAGTGATCTTCAGATCGGACGAATCATGTCCATTTCGAGAGTTCAGAACTTTAGGCATCTGATGGTGGTGAAACTCTCGAAGTAAAACTCCCGGAGTGACGTAACTTGCTTACGTGACTTAATGATGTGGCACGAGTCGAGTGTCTTCCACGTGTCACTCAGATTCGTGATTTGCACGTACCTGAAATTTCAATTTCAGCTTGACACTTGTCATTATCTGATTGTGCCACATGTCTTTGCTGACGTGGGTGAGACGTGTAGACAGTGTAGTGGAGTGTGACGTGTAGTGGGTAGTGGAGTGTGACGTTGGAGCGCAAAGGTGGTATGTATGAGTTGTTTGGTGGTTTACTTGGAGGGAGGGTTAGGCGGTAAGTGATAATTAGCGAGGGGGCTCCGAGTTGACAGGAAGGTGATAGGTATGAGGGTCCCACATGGGAAATACCACCAACTCGAACCCCCCCCCCCCCCNTGTAGAAAGGTTGGGGGGGGGTTCGATATGCCCTATCGACCGTAGATCTGAGTGCTTGATTATCAACCACTGAGATTAGCGCGCCCTTCTTCTAACTTATCTCGTCCTTCCACTTTAGAATGATCTGACGACTAAAATTTACTCCGGCTCTCCGACTCTCTGGACTTCGAGGATTTCAAATCTCAAACTTTGCTCCCCGTTTATCCTATCCGTCACTTAATTTGATCCGATGGTCATGAAGACTCTTGAAGAAGATCCACGATCAAGGATTTTGATCCGGATCACGTTTCTGTACTGCGCTTTCCCTTCTGAGCTTTGATCTTTGCATACTGTTCGCTTCTCCTCCTGAGCTTATGCTTTTTCTGTTTTCCATCGTTGCTGTTGTTCTTGCCATCAATGACAAGCACATGGTTCCTGTAAAACATGCCAACACTTATGTCCTCCTGCGTTTGAAAAATTCTGGGTTGCTTTCTTGCTAGGGTGCAACGTTGGAGCGATGCTATAGGATGTCGTGCTCTTCGCAGTGGCAATCGCGGATTGGAAACTCTTCTCGCCAGGGCCTTTTCCCTGCTATTTGTACAATTGAGTGGTGCCTTGCAATGTCTCCAGGTCACCAATGTCAGGAGAAGGAGTGTTGTTCACCTGCTTCGAGCCAAGGAATTATTCCACTACAGAACCACTCTCCTGTTTCTTTGTCGCCTTAGGTCTTCTGCAAGATATTGAGATTGCGACAGCAAACATGGACCTTCCGAGGATAAGACTGCAAGTATTTCCTAAAAAAAAACATGGTAATGATTATTGTATGCATGTTTAAGAGGATCTCGATGGCTCCTGCATGTTGCAGATCCTGTACCTATGTTTATGACAAATATGTTCAATGTCTTGGAGAAAAGAACTCAGTCCAATTTCTATGGAAAGATATACACTGCCCAATATATATATTTTTTAATGGATTTACTATTAAAAAATTTACCTTGGAATATTGGTTGATGTTTCTTTGCTAAATTTAACACCTCTTCTCATTAGCATGGTTCGATAGTCTCGTAGTTCTTGAATATTGTATTGGCTCAAGTAATTTGATCTATTATGGAGCATTTAACAATTATATGACAATGCATTGTGTCGATCCCATCAGGATTTTATGGAAATAAAAATGAATTTCAGACAGTTTCAAAACAAAATTCAATTCTATTCGCAATGCAGATAGAACACAGCAAGACCAAATCACGATGCGACAGTCGGGGCCCCGCCCTAGAAATTTCATTTTCATCTCAGCCTTGCTAAGCAAATGATTTCTTATTTCTCTTTCGCTTCCTTGATTCCTTTACTCTGAAAGGGAACATTTTATTAGTTGTCCATCCACTGGCCTCTATTTGAGCGCTTTTTACTTTATTAATGAAATTACCAAATTTCTTGTTCGCGAATAAAAAAAAAAAAACTGATCTATGGTGGCTGTAGTCAAATGGGACTATGAAATCAACTACAATATTAAAATTCAAGATCGTCATTGTTGTTTCTAGACATGAAATTATTAAGCTTTAATGCTAACAACCACCATGCAAGAAGTTTAATACTTAAGTTAATATGTCAAAGTCATGTAAGAATGTATCAAGAGCACACTCACTCCCACAAGTTGCAATAAAAACTAATGTTCAACAAAGCATTTGATCACACCCTTTTTAATGGTACAAGCACAATAGAAAACGAGTAAGTGGATAAAATATTGGACTAGAAAATGATGGTTTTGCAACAATGGGGATTATTTGAGACCAATTCCCACTTACAAAAATTGCCCTCCGCTTTTCTATTTTCCCACTCTTTTATCCCCTTCTTTTCCCTCTTCTACACTTAACCAAATTCCCCTTTCTTTTTCCGCTGTAGTTTCTCTTTCTGGTTACTTAGTCATTTTTTTTCGAAAATGTCTTGCTGCGTGGGTTGGCGGATTCACAGGTTCACATTTTTATTCATGCTTTTATATCACGATTCCGACCGAGCGCTTCCCCTTTCCATACCTAGCCAATTTTTTGATCGCGGGTTCATGTATCTAAATTTCACTTCCATTGTTCTGTGACCTGCAAACAACACTCCGACTTCTACGCTATGCAAATTTACTTCCGGACTCCCACATCATCCCCTCTTCCATGTTACACATTTTTCACTGAATTCTTCCGATACATACAATTTCACCGTCGGGGCCTCACGTCTCCTTGGGAACCCTTGTCACCCTATTTTGAAGCCCGTCCGACCACTTTCCACACTTGGCCATTTCTTGGAATCTCTTTAACAGATCGTCGGGTTGGCGGGTTCAAGAAATTTCCAATTTCTATTCGTTGTTTCATGTGCTCACCACCTTCAAACTTCTTTCCAAGTATATGCAATAAGTAGACAACTTCTCCAGAAACATACAAAAAAGATCTTGCCAAGAAATGGAATATCTATTACAGATTTGAATATATCGGCCCTTCTTTTCCCTCTTCTATACTTAACCAAATTCTCATTTCTTTTTCCCCTCTACTTTCTCTTTTTGGTTACTTAGTCTTTTTTCCGAAAATGTCTAACTGCGTGGGTTGAAAGACTCATGGGTTCACATTTTCACTCGTTCTTTTATATTGCGACTCCGACCGACCGCTTCCCATTCCATGCCTAGCCACTTTTCAGATCGTGGATTCCCAGGCAGGCAGGCTCTAGATTTCACTTCCATTGTTCCATGACCTTCAAACAACACCCAAACCTCCACGATATACAAATTTACTGCCGGACTCCCACATCATACCCTCTTCCGTGATACACAATTTGCACTCAAAAGTTTCAAGACCTTTAGGTCCTCGCATCTCCTAGGGAACTATTGTCACCCCATTTTGAAGCCTGTGCGTTCACTTTCCATACTTCACCATTTCTTGGAATCTCTTTCGCGCCTCCAATTCCTAATCGTTGTTTCCTGTGCCCGCCACCTTCGCACTTATTTCCAAGTATGGAATAACTGAGGTTTAATGCTAACATCTCAAAATGCTTCCAAGAGATAGTCATACTAACTGTCCCTACACAACTTGTCCATAAACATGCAGAAAATATCCTGCCAGGTAATGGGATATCTATTACAAATATCAATATATTAGTGAAACGAGTCCCATCGACCGTTTCCCTATTCCATACTTACTGACTTTTTCACTTGCGGCTTCCCGGATATCAGTGTTCCTTGACCTGTAAACAACACCCCGACTTCTGCGATATACAAATTGACTTCCAGACTCCCACATCATCCCCTCTTCCATGTTACACAGTTTGCACTCAAAATTTATGATACATACAATTTGTCCGTTGGGGCCTCATGTCTCCTCGGGAACCCTTGTCACCCTATTTTGAAGCCCGTCCAACCGCTTTCCACACTTGGCCATTTCTTGGAATCTCTTTCACGGATCGTCGGGTTGGTGGGTTCATGAAATTTCCAATTCCTAGTCGTTGTTTCCTGCGCTCGCCACCTTCACACTTCTTTCCAAGTATATGCAATAAGTATACAACTTCTCCAGAAACATGCAAAAAATATCTTGTTAGGAAAAGGGATATCTATTACAGATTTTAATATATTAGCCCTTCTTTTCCCTCTTCTATACTTAACCAAATTACCGTTTCTCTTTCCCGTGTGCTTTCTCTTTCTTGTTACTTAGTCATTTTTCCGAAAATCTCTAGATGCGTGGGTTGGCGGACTCACGTGTTCACATTTGCACTCATGATTTTATATCATGACTCCGACTGACCGCTTCCCCATTCCATACCTAGCTACTTCTCCGACCACAGATTCCCGGGTAGGCGGGTTCTAGATTGCACTTCCATTGTTCCATGAACTACAAACAACACCCTGAATTCCGCGATATACAAATTTGCAACCGGAGTCTCACATCATACCCTCTTTCGTGTTACATAGTTTGCACTCAAAATTTTCGAGACCTACAATTTGACCGTCGGGTCCTCACTTCTCCTTTGGAACTATTGTCATCCCATTTTGAAGCATGTCTGTCCGCTTTCCATACTTCACCATTTCTTCAAATCTCTTTCGTGGATTGTCGGGTTGGCGGGTTCACGAAATATCCAATTCCTAATCGTTGTTTCATGTGCCTGCCACCTTCACACTTCTTTCCAAGTATGCAATAACTGAAGTTTAATGCTGACAACTCACCATGCCTCGAGGAGACCGTCATAATAACTGTCCTTACACAACTTGTCCAGAAACATGCAAAAAATATCTTGCCAAGTAATGGGATATCTATTACAAATATCAATATATTACCCAAAACGAGTCCGAACGATCGTTTCCCTATTCCATACTTAGCCACTTTTTCAATTGCGGGTTCCTGGATAGGCGGGCTCAAGATTTCCCTTCCATTGTTCCACGACCTGCAAACAACACCCGGAATTCTGCAAATATATGAACCGGCCGCTGCACTCCCCCGTCATGCACTCTTCCCTTTTACGCATTTTGCAGTCAAAATTTTCGAGACATACAATTTGACCATCAGGCCCTCACCTCTCCTGAGCATCCCCTATAACCCTATTTTGAAACTTGTCCGACCACTTTTCATACTTGTCCATTCCTTACTTTCTCTTCCACGTCCCTATCACCTTCGCACTTGTTTATAATAAAAAATTGTTTATATATATATATTATAAAGACATATAATTTGATCATCTGGCACCTCATCTCTCCTCCGTATCCCTTACAACCCTACTTTCAAGCCTGTCCAACTGCTTTTCATACTTATGTATATATAAAAGAGTCTTATTTATAATAAAAAGGATTGTTTATAAAAACATAATTATATATATATATATATATATATATATATATATATATATATATGGTCTTATTTCTAAGTATGAAATTAGCAAGCTTTAATGCTAAACCAAGATTTGAGGAGATCTCCCATTAATACGCATTAAACCAAGATTTGCGGAGGGTTATATTATCCCTTCCAAGTGTTAATTTAAAACATCATGGAATGTCGTTCGGGCGTCGTCGGGTTGGCCCGTTCACAAAATCTTCAATCCTTAATTTCGAAAACGAGTCTGACCG
>ML805144.1:28221-44141 GCA_009831015.1 Picea engelmannii | reverse complement strand
GCTCTGAAGGCCTTTTTTACGATAAACATAAATTCCAAAACCCTAGACATCCAAAAAACTAACCCTAGAAGATGAAGTGCCAAAATTCATGTGGGCCCCGTTGGGGTAAGTTAGTACATTAACTTTCCGGGTTCGTAACTTTTGCATACGATCTCCGTTTAAGGTGTGTGATATCCCGTTGGAAAGGTATTTTTGAGAAATACACATTATGCCATAAAACTTGGACTACGTCTATAATTTGACTATGGCAAGCCAATAAAACACTGTTTAGAGCCCCAAAACAACCCTGGAAGTATAGAAATATGTATTGACATGAAAAATTCCAAAATAAGCCAGTTGGAATAGGTGGGCAGCCACCAATATCCACTAGGATGCTGTGTAGGGCTTAAGGACATCCCCATAAGTGTAGAACCCACAATTACAAAGAAATGTCCTCATTACAGAGAAACATGTTGAACTGAAAACTGTCAAGATGAGTTAGTTGGAATTTGGAACATGTGGGTGGCTACCAATATCCACCTGGATAAAAAATTGTAAGGATAGATATCCAATTTTTGTTGACACTGTATTCCCAAAATAGTTCAAAAGTGTACAATGTTTGAAGAGCCAAAAATCCCTAATGACCTTTCATTCCCAAAATTTTTGTCTTTATTCCCTTTGTAATGATGAGGGACAAAGACAATAGTTACAATTTGAATTTGTCTTCTAGAACTGGTGGGTTATCATAGATTTTAGTCATATGTGCCCTACACACTGTGAAGATTGGTTTGGACATGGGAACATCTTTGTTATCCAAATTTGACAGTCATTCGTCATGTGGATCAGATCCCTTCTTCAACTATTTGTGTTATATTTCCCTTACTTATCCTCTATCATTGTGGCCACTATTGTTATGGATGCTACATCGTCTTTGGCTGCAGATTGCATCGTGAGGATGCTGAGCATGATCTCCCCTTGGCATTGGCACCTGACACCATTTAACATACAATAGATAAGAATCACTCCACATAAACCATTAAGACTAATCATCTGAATGAAAATAACTGAGGCATTAATTAAAATAAATATTGTGTAAACTTCCCTGCATTTGATTTCTGGTTCATCTGCTCATGATTGAGGCGATGCGTTCTCCGGGGCTGCCAACAAGGTACCCGATCTTAATATTTAAAAATAAAGGCAATAAGTTAATAATTTATTAAATCCTATAACTAGAAAGTCATATATCTCGAAAATAACTTTCCAACAGTATAAAGATTGCATGAAATGGACACCTGAGTCAAAAGTTATGTCCGATTTACAAAAGGATTTTTTTTAGGTTTCATAGGGTTAACGAGAACTCCTTAGATTTGCATTGGAGGAGTTGATGGGAACTCCTCTGATTTGCATCAGAGGCGTTAATGGGAACTCCTCCGATTTGCATCGGAGGAGTTGATGGGAACTCCTCCGATGTTAGGAGTTGATGGTAACTCCTCTGATTTGCATCAGAGGAGTTCATTTTTGAATGAACTCCTCAGTGTGAATCGAATGCTGAGTTATGAACCTCTCTAGGTGAAAGATGGAGGCTAACTTATGAACTTCGTCGAGTGATCGTGTCGGCACACATTATTTTAATCTCTCCTATTAAGTGTTTGTGAAAATATATGTCCGTTCCTTTGTCATGATAATAAGCATCCTAGATTGAAATCGTCACAGACTCATTTCCTTGCTCCGATGCATGCCACCAAAGAGTATGTACAAGCATATGTCACTCAACATCATTTGAGAAGCCTGGTGTTGTATCATTTTTGTCACCTAAATGAGCAAAATAAGGACACTTACAAGTCCATTTGGGTTAGCTAGATAGGACATAAATGAGTGCAAGAGTTAAAAACATCAAGCATAAGAAATAAACAAACAACTAAGATAATAATAATAAAAGAAACTAAGCTAGAGTGCATAAGGGAAATAGAACAAAAATAAACAAAATTCATGCCACCAATGGGTAAGTTGTATTAGTGGGAAAACACCAAAGAGAAAGGGAGACTTATGGGTCCCCTCTTCCTCCAAGGGAGGGCTCTTGAACCCCCAATGATTGAGCTCTTCTTACAAATAACAAACTACAAGGAAATGGTGAAGAAATCCAAAGCTCATTCACTCAAGAGGTGATATGAATGGCTAAATGAGATGATGCTTGTATTATCTAATGTTGAAAGAGGTTCCTCCAAGAGAATATAGGTAGCATAACAATACAAATGAATTCTTAGAAATATAGTGCACCCATGGCCTCTTTTTATAGCAAAGCTTTGAGGCATTATTCAACTAGTCTTTAGTGTGAATAAGGGGCTCTTTAGGGAACCCTTAGGTCTTTGACCAATCCCCCACTTGGATTCATCTCGGATTTGGGTGTCAAATCAACTTGGGATATGAACCAGAGTGGGTGGAAGGCCGACCAAAATTATAAATGCACCATTCTGAGGTATGCGAGGCTTTTTGTGTCCACAGTCGCACATCAGGCGCATGTGAGCTTTTCCAGAGTTTTCGACTGGCGCACTTGCACACACTTCCTTTGTATTCTTAGCGCATGCTGATTTTATAACCAGTTGTATAGTTATGTGCCCTTTGGAAATTCATTTTTTGGGCCATAGATGAACTAATGGGTGTTTGGAGATACTGGATTCCTGTAACCATTTGCGGACGAAATTCCAGTGATAACAGATGCCCCCTGATGTGTGAGGTTAGGAGCATACGTATAGCTGAAATACATCAATGTTTCTTCTACTGAGAGTACCTTTGTAAGAAAGAGTGCTGAGGGGAATTGCAAGACCGACCCATTGGAGGGAGAGAGGAACCTGTAGGACCTAAACCTTTCGCGAGGTGTGGAAAAATAAAACTGTGTACAAATGAGGTGGGCATGCCCCATGCTTGTGTCATGTAACTCAAAATGTGTTAGACAATAACTGAAGTTATATGTGGACGTAGATAACTGCAATACCCTTCGGGGTGGTTTGATAATGGCAAAGGACAATTCTGATGGTGAAAAAACTCTGAAAAGAGGCAACGACACCTGTAATAAGTGTCGATGATACACAGGCATTGATAGCCTATCAAATTTCAGCGGTCTTCGATGAAGATAAAACAACTACAAATAGTCGCAAATTAAAACCCACCGTAGCATGAGATTGTGTTGAAGTTGAATGCTATGGGGGTCAACGAAAACAAAGAGTAATGATGGTTCTCTATGTGTCGTCCGAGACTCCTCATTGTAAAGGTAATGAGAGTCAAGATACTTTCGCCCTTTTGGAAACTGTGCTGATGTCGACAGAAAGGGAGACATGACTCCAAGAAGCAAAGGGCTTCATGAAATCCACTGGATGAGATCAGGAACTGAGGAGAGACATGGATGAAGTCAAGATCTAGGGAGACTCGAGACTGCCCTTGGTTGGGGATATATGTGAAGGATGAGTGGCAACAACCGTGAAACTGGATCTAGTGTTAGGGGGACAAATAGACGTGGGTTAAAGTGTGCCAGAGGCGTGACAGAGTGGAAAAAATCAGAGATCGAGGGTACATGGACTGTGGAATCCTCAGGGTTTTATGGACGATGTCAATAAGAGTAGAAGGTAAGGAATGCCCCAACCAAGGGCGACATGGGTTGCTTCGCTGAAAAAAGAAGGTCGCCAAAGATGATGACAAAAAACTATGTAAATGCTGGAAACAAAGGCTTTGTACAATTACCAAATGAATAAAGAATAAGTTGGGAGAAGTGTGCAGATACAGAAACGGGTGCCCCAGTGTAAGATGGCTTGGCCGACGAGGGCTCAAGTAGCTTGGAAAATAGGTGGAGGGTGGGGGCCCCATAGGTGGGTTTCTGTATTAGGTAAATGAATGGAGGACAATTTGCAGATGGGAAAACTGATGGTGGATGAGATGGAGAGTTAATGATACTACAGAGGTGCAGTCAAATGTGAACCGTAATGAGATTACTCGGGAGTCCATTGTGGGGAAGCTAGCAAAATGAGGAGAAGGAGCATGCAACTGATTCTCGGGAATGAAAAGACTATTAGGACTCCCATCCCCAGGGGGTGAAAACAACATGAGTGTCAAAGTGCCAGAGGGGACTACGATGGGGACAACTCATGTGGGAGAGAGTGCTACCGGTTGACAGTACTGAAATGCAGCGAAGGTGTGAGTACTGCAGAGCCGGATGGGGGGACACTAGAGGAAAATATTGGAGGGTGTGACTGGGAGATGCAATTGATATTGAGAGGGAATGATTACATGCCAGTATCGATCATATACCTGAAAGGTCCATGCTGGCGAGTGATGACCAAGTAGCTGCACACACAAAAAACCAAATACCCGCCATGAACGATATCTGAAAGTAAATAACATATAACAATTATTTGAGAATTTTGAACATGAGCATGCGTACCTGGGTATGATGTGAGAAAAATGCTCCTCGGGGGCTGAGGATGGATGGTGGTCTGGGGAATGTGACTATGTAGGCGACGAGATCCTGATCCTGTGGCTGAAGACGGATTGGAAAACAAATGCTCAGAGCTCTCAAAATTGATCCTCGAAGTTTGGCAAAGGGACTATATATCGTTGTAGGGCCCACAATGCCACCTCATTTGTACCTGCTGTTGTAGTGAGTGGACAAGAGGTTTCAGAGGAGATTTGGAGATTTCAGGAGATCGAGCCAACTGATTTAGGATCAGCGAGTGCCAGGTTAGTGGTCATATCCTCCTGCATAGTAATTAGGATTTCTTTTTTGGGCAGGGCTGTACGGATGGTCGTATAGGGGGATTTTGTGATGGTGGGCCCCCTAGTGCGCGACTGTAATTGGGACAACCGCACACGAGGGCTCTCGAGTGGGGAAAATAGGTGCGCATTGGATGCGCACCCGTTCAAAGCACAACTGCGCATGCATGCACGACTGTGTTCTTGACAGTTGCACATATGTGCGCAATTGTGTAGTGAATAGACGCGCTAGGATGCACGTCTGTGTGTGTGAAAGGGGCGCATGCATGTGCTCTATTATCACCGATAGTTGTGTGTGCATGTGCTACTGTGGGCTGAACAGGCGCGCATATGTGTGCTCCTGTGGGGAAAACAACCGTGCCCTTGAGGCAAAGTGGAGGGGTATAAAAACTTATCTTTTTTGGAGATTTTGGTGTTTTTATGGATTGTGATGTCTGATCAAGTACTGTTTATGTGGATGCAGGTGATCAGTTGAGGATGTCAGTCCATTGGAGGGAGAGAGACTGGGTGCGTATGAGAGAGGAGGTCAGAGATGAGGAGCCCGGTGTGCGGGGGACTTTGGCAACTTGTGGGCTGCTAAAGTTCTTTGACTATTCACTATTGTGGGTGCATGAGTATCTCCTGCAGTTCCTGATCTCGAAGTGGAGCACTAATCGACAATGTTTCATTGTACGGGGAGAGAAACTCACATTCTATGCGATAGAGGATGTATATTTTTTGACTGGGATCCCTTTTCGGGGAAGTCCTCTACTTGTTGAGCTCGTGTTGCCGGGGGATGGACAATTGGCGGACCTGGCACAGACATACTATACTAGGGAGGACTTTGTGTCTGACTCAGTGGTGAGGATTGGGGCGATGGATTCCCTTGTGCATCATTGCATTGCAACGATGATTGTGAGGGTTTATGGGTCCTTTGCTACTCAACAGATCAGTGGTGGTCAGCTGAGGATCATGCAAAGGGCCCTACATGGGAAGCATTTTGCCTGGGGCTTGATGCTACATACCAAGATGATCGGGCAACTTAACCAATGTTGAGTTGCTGACTCTGGTGATTTTTCCTTTGGGTCTATCTTGGTGGCCTGGTTTTTGGAGAGGGTGCCTATGTTGCGCCCTAGAGTGTTGTTGGATGCGTCTGGGGCATGAGTGCTACGATTGATGCGGTGGGTAGCGATCTTGGTGCGTCATGGGCGTGGGGAGGGTGGCCATTAATTTACGGCTGAGTTAGCATGTGTGTGGCGTCAAATGCCACAGATCATCCTCCGATATCCATATGGTAGGATGGACTATCGTCGGGATGCCGGCATGGTCTTACCTCTTGGAGAGGTTTGAGACCACATAGGTATGTTGATGGATTTGATGATTTGATTTTTTAGATAGTATCGCATATGTATTATGTATTGATGGATGATGATATTATCATTTGTTGATTGTATGTGCAGATGTGGGGCCCCGAGGCCGGAAGATGGAGCTGGTTAGAGTGTCGACTCATGAGGATCCAGTGAGACCATCACAAGAGGACCCCCGGGTAGGTGAGAGGTGCTAGAGGGAGGGGGCAGGTGCTAGGCCCGCGTATGCAGATAGAGCTAGTAGGAGGCGACGTTATGATGACCCTGGTACAAGACCTTCACGTGCACCTCTTGCCGAGGCCAGCAAGGTTTTTGAGGACTTTCACCACCGATTGGAGGCGGTTTTATAGGGAGTACCTGAGGGTATGTGGATCCAGATTCAAGACGAGGGGGTCCTAGAGAAGTGTGTGGGTCTTCCAGAGAATTTGCGGACCTTGATTTGCCAAGCAATGGTAGCAGCAACAGTGATGACAGGGCGACTGCCTCCTAGACCGGGCGGACCCTCGGCTGGTGGGGCCCCGCCTCCTGATAGAGGACCTGGTGGAGGTTCTCTAGCGGCACCGTGAGTGCTTGATGTATGCATTTTTGTATTTTATAGAGGCTTGCGAGCCCATTTTGTATATGATGTTGTGAAACTGATTTTGTACTTACAGGGTTGAGGTGGTTCACCTGCCTACGGATATTGTACATGTTGTACTATTTTTTGTAAACATTGGTGGCACATTGATCGATATATATATATATATATATATATATATATATATACATTTTTGGATCCTTTTGATGTTCACATGTGTTGATGTTTTTGTGATGTTGTTTATGATGTCTAATTTATATGTTGTGACAGACTTTTGATAGGTTATGTATGTGTAATGGTAACTTGATGTGATAAATGCCAATCTAACACTAGGTTAGCCATATTATCTGCTATTTGATTGCATTGTCTTGGGATATGTGTGAATGTGATTGAATAAAAATGTCGAGATAAAAGTCTAACTTGCAGGTATTTGCGGAAGAGGCAAGGATCGCAGACACGATACACATTGTTGAGCTGGAGGACAATGAGTTGGGAATCTAGTAAGACACTAAGGTGGCGAATATGGCGGTGAGGGGGTATAGAGGGCCCAAGCGACCGAAGCGAGATTGAAGCGAGATTTTATGTCCAATGGCTAGCTCCGTCGGCGTAACCGATGTGGTAGGTTGATGAAGGAGGCATCTGTCAATAACACAAATGGTTTATTAGATGCAAGGCATGGAGGAAAAAAGAAGATAAAAAACTCTACAAAAAGTGTACAAAAAGAAAAAGCCTAGTGTAGAATGGCTACGCTCAGGCGTAAAATTTCTTTAAGTACAACCCGTTGACGGGTTCTTTAAGAGGGTGGCCTTCAGGAGAGGTTAGGATGTATGCGCCTTTAGTGAGAAAATGTTAGTTTATGTAAGGTCCATGCCATAATGACTCGAATTTCGCATGGATGAGGGTATCATGAGCGAGATCGTAAACAAGGATGTGGTCACCTTCGTTGAATGATCGAAGGTTGACATGGCAATCAAAGGTGGCCTTCGATTGATTTTTGGCTGCTTCATTGTTCTGTAATGAAGACCGACGGTCTTCATCCAACGATTATAATTTCAGCAAACGCTGCTCCATTGGAGCAGCGTCAGGTAATAATTCAATAGTGGTGCGTAAGGTGGGGATTTTTCACTCGATGGGGAGAGTGGCCTCGACCCCATGCACAAGATAAAATGGTGTGAAACTAGTGGCAGTTTTAACTGCTGTGTGATAAGCCCATAGTGCGGAAAACAACATATGGTGCCAATTGGTCTTATGTTTGTTAATCGTGCATTGCAACATGGATTTCAGGACCTTGTTGACTGCCTCTACCTGTCCATTGCACTGAGGGAAGTATGGGGTGGGAGAAGCCTAACTTGGATGATATTTCAACAAAAATATCATTCTCGAAGTGTTTCCCATGATCAGAGAATAATTGTAGTGGGACTCTAAAGCGGGAGATGATGTGGTTAAAGAAAAAACGTGTTGCAGTTTCAACGGTGTTGTTGAAGGTGGGAATGTCTTCAACCGACTTGGTGAAATAATCGACTGCCACGACGATGTATTTGTGTCCATTTCTAGATGGAGGGTTGCAAGTCATGAAGTCTATGCCCCATTTGCAAAAGGGGCCGACAATAATGACTAGGTGGAGAAGAGCGGGTGGTGCTCTTGCTCTGTTGGCATATAGATGACATTTGTCACATCACTTCACAATGTGGATGCAATCGTGAAACAAGGTGGGCCAAAAGTAGCTTGCTCGAATGATTTTCTAGGTGGTGGACATCCCTGAGAGGTGGCCACCACAGGCGCCACTGCGACAGTCATTCAAGACTCTATCGGCTTCGTTGATGGTCAAACATCGATGAAGTATTGTGTCGACCTCTCATCGATATAAGATATCACCGATAAGGAGGTAGCGAGGGGCTTGGTGGAGAATACGTCGACGATCGTCCTAGGAGAGGTGGTTTCCGAACTTCTGTGTTCGAAGGTAGATGAGGAGATCGCCGTACCAAGGATCATCCGAGGGGATGTAAAAGAGATGTTTGTTAGGGAAGTCGGTATTGATGGGAGAACTGGTAGTGTCTGAGGGAAATGTTGTAATGAGTTCAGCAAGGATGAGGGATTTCTTGCTCTTGGGTGTTGAAAATTTTAGGTCAAACATCGACGAAGTATTGTGTCGACCTCTCGTCGATATAAGATATCACCGATAAGGAGGTAGCGAGGGGCTTGGTGGCGAATACGTCGACGATCGTCCCAGGAGAGGTGGTTTCCGAACTTCTGTGTTCGGAGGTAGACGAGGAGATCGCCGTACCAAGGATCATCCGAGGGGACGTAAAAGAGATGTTTGTCAGGGAAGTCTGTATTGATGGGAGAACTGGTAGTGTCGGAGGGAAATGTTGTAATGAGTTCAACAAGGATGAGGGATTTCTTTCTCTTGGGTGTTGAAAATTTTAGGTCGTACTCCTAAAGGATGACGATCCATCGGGTAAATTTTCCATTAATTTTCTAGTGACTAAGAAAGTATTGCATGGGGTTGGAATATGCTATGACTTTGGTAGTGCGAAGCAGGATGTAATGGCTCAGTTTCTCGACTGCGAGGACAACTGCAAGGGTGAGTTTCTCTTTCTGATTGTATTCAAGGGTGGCCCTGAAAGAGTTTTACTAATGTAGTAAATTACATGCTCATGGTCATCATCCCCTAATTGGACGAGAACTACTGCTACTGAGACGACTGAGGCCGATAAGTAGAGGATATAGTCACGGTCATAGTCGGGTGGGTTAATCAACGTGGCATTGGAGAGTGCCATTTTAAGATCATCAAAAGTGGTTTGGGCATGTTCATCCCATTAGAATGGGATATCGTGCTGTAAGAGGCGAAGGAAACCGTGTGCACGAGTGGTGTAATCGGGGACAAAGCGACGTAAAAATTTAGCTTTGCCTTGTAATATTTGAAGCTGGCATAAATTCCGAGGGGGGGGGGGGATTTCTGTGATGGCTTGGACCTTGAGGGGGTCCATTATGATGCCGCATTGGAAGACGATGAACCCAAGGAGGCATCCAATGGTGATGCAGAATACACACTTGAGAGGGTTCAAGTGGATATTGTACTGACAACACTTGTGAAAGACGATGCGTAAGTCATCGAGATGTTGAGTGCGTTTCTTGGATCGAGCGGTGAGATTGTCCAAGTAGGCGAGTATGATTTGAGCTAGATCATGAAAAATGTATGTCATGGCGCGTTGAAAAGTGACACCAACGTTCTTGAAGCCAAAATACATGACACGATATGCAAAAGTACCCCAGGGGGTAGTGAATGCGGTTTTGTATTGATCGACTGGGTGAATCTGAATTTGGTTGTAGCTAGAGAAACCATCCATGAAGGACAAATCCTCGTGGCCAGCACAATCATCGATAATTTGGTCGATAAAGGGCGTTGGAAAATTGTCTTTGGGACATGCGTGATTAAGATCGCGGAAGTCCGTACAGACGCAGATAGTTCCCTGTTTTTTGTTAACATGGACGAGGTTGGAGACTCATGACGTATATGTGATGGGGTATATGAACCTTGCAACATGTAATTTGTCAATCTTGGATTTGATGGCTGCCGCTTTGGATGGGTGTAATGGACATTTCTTTTGTCATACCGGTGTGATATCAGGCCATGTGTCTATATTTTGTTCGACGATAGAGGGATCAAGGCCGTGCATCTTTGTGTATGACCAGGCGAAAATGTCCTGGTATTCTTGGAAGAGAGCTTTGTAAGCTATGAGTTCTTTAGGAGATCATGCAACATCGATGGTGATTTCTTCTATGATTCCAGGTTTGATGGAAATATCGATTTTGATGGTGGGGAAATGTTGGCCATGTTGCCTTCTTGAAAAGCATCGGAGACAGGGATAGGGTTATTGAACCAATCTATATGCCTTGAGGGGAGAAAATCTTTGGTTTCGATTGCATATATGGGGTTTTGTTTGGGAGGCACAAAGGCTTCCTGTGAAAGAAAGAGCGCTCTGTGATGGAGCGGGTTCCATGGGCAATTGGGGGTAGTTAATTCCTCAAGGTTGTCTTCGTCACAGTGGAACTGTCGAGAATATAGGGGATCCAGGGGAGTAACATTGGTGATTGTCACCGTGTGGTTGTCTTCTGGTGGTAAAGAAGTAGGGGGAATGATGTAAGGGGGTTGCGATGGTTCGTTCGACATAAACCAAATATCGAGATACTGTGGGTTGAAAATGGTAGTCGGGCGTAATATTTCCACGGGGAACTGAATTGGAGAATTCAGGGGATATGGGAGAAAATCCTCCTCTAAGCGATCTATGAACCATGGTGGAGTGGGAAGTGCCTCAGGCTCAGGAGAGAAGATATAAACCATATTAGGAGAGGGAGTAGGGGGGACTACTGGCGTCATTGGAGGTGGGGTGACGAGAGGATTGGGAATAAGGGCCAGTTGACAATGCCTATATTCAATAATCATGGGACACTGGTAGGTGAAATGATCTAGTGATTCACAGAGAGAGAAAGGACATCTCATCCATTCGTTGACTGAGGTCGTGACATAGTGGATGTTAGTGACATGTGTTTGAGATGGTGCGGATGGAAGGGGTTCTTGATGAAAGCTCTGGTGTACTAGTGCTAGTGTCTGCCGAAAGTGGGGTAGCGTAGGGAAATGGTGGGTGTAATGGCCATATTATGAACATATGGCACATGAGAATTTGGTTTGCAGTCCTTTGCTTCTAGTGGTAGTACTAGGTGAACTGAATGAAGCGACGAGCGATGTCGTCACTCGAGGGAGTTGAATTAAATTGCGCAACTCAAGAAGAGACGAACATTTATTGGTGGGGTGTCCGTCTTTCTCACATAGTGCGCAAGGAGGCTAAAATCATGGGGGAAGTGGAGCGGTGGGATTTATCTTCTTCCTTCTGCCCCCAGCTATAGAAGTGTCACTAGTGAGTGGGGGTGAGGGTGGTGTGGTTGGAGTAAGTATTGGAATCTGCATCGGGATTCCTTCGGTTTGGGGAGGGAGGGATGGTTGAAGGACCATCGCAGGTGGATGTAGATACCATACTAGAATTTCTAGTACCATATTGGGAAGGGTAAGTGTTGCGACTAATTGGAAATCTTGTATGCCCGGTGGGGGGTAAAATAAGGGGATTTGAGTAATGGCTTGGGGGATTGTCTCCCAAACCGGGATGTGGCCCTAGGGGAGGGTGAAATCGGGAACAAGTGGAGCTGAAGAGTTCTCAGGGGATTCCTGAGGAAGGAGCTCTGTGACGAGTGGGACATTAGATAGTAAGGAAGCCTCTGTGGGAGGAAGGGTATCTCTAGTTTCTGTTGCATTAGATGAGATGACACATAATTTTTCCAAGGGATGTATGAGTGAAGGTGCTCCATGGTATGTTCCTAGCAAAGATGGGTCTTTGAAAATTCTGGGACCCATCTCAATGAGTGGGTAGGCATCAGGATTAGTGTGGACAAAGGGTAGGATGTTATCGATGTTGGAGGAAGGGTTGGGCTCGTAATGTGATACTTGGTCGATGGTGATGATCTTCCCGTTGTGGGGTAACATCATTGTGTGAAACACAGAAGAGGCTACAACCCTCATAGCGTACATGTAGATACGTCCGAACAAGATATTGTAATCGAGCGGAGCGTCGATAACTTCAATGTCAATGGGGATAGTCTTGCCCCCGAGTTCAATGGGGACATTTTGAAAGAGCCCTTCAGGAGAGGATGATCATCCATCATAATCTCTTAGAGTAATGGCAGATGGTATGAGCTCTGGGGAGCCAACTTTTTTCCATACGGTTTTGGACATGATGCATGTGGATGCACCTTCATGAATGATGCAACGATGAACTGTGATGTTCCGGATTTTAACCAGTATTTGGAAAGTGACCAGAGTAGGGAGACAGGGTTCCCCAGTATCAAGATCAAAGGTGGTGAGTCGAGTATCAACATGGCCGACTACCCCCAAGGAAGAAAGTAATGACTTCCATTGAGTAGGAAAGGTTTGAGGGACTTCTAAAACTGACATGGCAGCAAGAAATTGTGCCAAGTCATTGACTAGACTATAATTGTGTGCTGCCCTAGCCTGCAGGTTGTTGATATTCCGTCACAATGGGAGACGAGGAATATGAAGGGGTGTTTTAGTATTAGGGCGAGGAATTATCAAAGGTGGTCCAGTTGTGACTGGGGATGATTCTGACGTAGTGGGAGCTAAGTCAGGGGGTGCACTATATTGACGACTGCGTGTTTGTATGATAACTTCTTCCTCGCTAGTGAGGAGGATAGTGCGATCTGCAGGAGTGCTGGGGTTTGGATACTGTCCCATCTGTGGTGGGACAGGATGCATCTCTTGTTGGGTGTTCATCACCCCTTGGTGTGAAATGGGGCTTTGTAACACGGCTGGGGGGGTTGTTGCACATATTTTTGTGGGGCCTGCTGGGAGGTAGGCGGTGCTGGAGGACATGGTCCATTTCCATATTCTTTCATCCGTTTAAAGTCAACGATTTGAGAGAAATGGTGAGTATAATGGCCATACTCACCGCAAAGGGAACAAGGGAAGTTTGTCCGAAGATTGTTGTTATTCTTCCCTTGACGTTTGTTGTTATTTCCCCTTTGGGGGTTCTCGTTCCCCTGATTCTGGTTTCCCCCGACAGGTTGGTTCTGTTGGGGGTGATTCCCTCCTGGTCTTGGATTATTATTGTTTCATTTTTTTCCTTTCTTTTTAGCATTATTCGATTGATGGGTCGGATTTTCCATATTCAGTTGTTCAAAATTTTGATATTGTTGAATGGGAGAGGGATGAACAAAATTAACCCCAACGTGTGAGTGTCCTTGTGGTGGAGCCATGGGATGTAGAGGGCTAGGAAATGGAAAGTATGGATTATTTGGTGGAAATGGTCCATAGGGTACATAGGAAGGCATAGTGCTTTCACTAGTGCTTAGGGTGTAAGCTGAGGTAGAGGGGGTACCGGAACTTGGTTAGACAGCTGGGCGTATTGTGGGCACCGACGATGGTCCACTTAAGGGTGGAGGAAGGACAACAGGGTATGGTTGTTGATAAGGGGGAGGAGGATAATAAGTAGGTCATCCATATATCGACGGATATTGAGGTGTTCCATACATAGGTGGTTGTGGGGGGTGTGGATTGTGGTGTGTTGTGGTACCAATCAATCCATCCGCCGAGTGAGACATCCCAGGTTTTTCCTAGTCGAATGGTATGGGTCTCGAGGCGTTAGGTAGTATCGTATATAAGTATCCTGACTGTGAATAAATGAGCTCGAACTGTTGAGCCTTGCTGATGGTTTCTTCTTCAGACTGGAGGAAGGTGGTGACCACATCTTTGGCAAGGAGGGAAACAAGTGATTTGAGAAACAAATTGAGACATTGTTGCTTGGTGGCTTCAACTTTTCATAGACTACGTCAACGATGCCACTCGTGAATGTGGTCAGTGATATGTGTGGAAGAGGTTTGTTTAAATTCTGAGAGCAGTTCGAGACCATTGTCATGACAGATTGGTAGTTGAAAGAAGGTAAAAAATTCTTTGGCCAAAGATTCAAAGGTCACATGGGACCCAGATTTTTCTTCTACATACCACTTGGCTGATGGGCCAGTGAGCATGCGTTGGAATAACCTCAATCGGATGGAGTTGTCCATGATGCTGCTTGAAGAGCACCATAAATGGAAGGTCATGATATGGTTGGTCGGGTCATCTCCCGCTTTTCCTTCAAACTTGGGGATGTCTGAAGGTAGTTTGGTAGGCATTGTAGGCCATGTGGGGTCATGCAATATAGGATCACTGGTGAGCTTAGTCAGATCTGGTATGTTGAGGGAAGCCAAGTAGGGCATCTAGGGTGGCGGTGGAGGATTAGTTCTAGCCATGGTGTGAGTGTTTTGTGTACCTTCCCCTTTAGGGGGGTTAGGTGAGGTTGTACTTCCTCCTTGGGAAGAATTCCCCCCCCCCGCTTCCATGTAAATGAGAGTGAGTGGATGGTTGACCTTGGGAAGTGGACCCAAGTAAAGTGGAACCAAGTAAAGAAGATCCCAAGACAGTAGCACTCACAAGGGTGTGAGAAGGTGGATTTGATGAGTTGGCAAGACTAGGAACTCCCCCTAGAATAGGAGGGAGATTCAGAAAGTGTCTGGAATGACGGGGATTCTGTGGGTCCCCTATGATGTTCGACTAGCAAAGTGGATGTGTGCAAATGGTGATGAGATAAATAAATGAACAAGAGTCTTTGTTATAATTTTTGGACCTTCACAATATATCTCACAATCACATGTAATCACAAGAGCATCATACATAAATCAATTGATCAAGAAGCATACATGTGGGTAGGGACATTTTGTCTGCGTGGGAGAACAAGGAAACCAAATGCTCATGTCCTAAAAGGATGTAATGTCCTTCCTCTCAAAATATCACTGGACCTTCCAATAGCACTCAACAATGGGGTCCGATGCCACCAGAAGAGGAACTAGTGAAGGATGAAACAATCAATTATAATGAGGGGTAGAGGGGGCATATCCCAAAAGAGCTGGCGATATTTCCCAATAGCCACACAAAATATGATCAAGGTGAAATTATAGCCCATAATTGCCACCGGGGAAGATGTCCTAAAATTTGGTCACTAGGTACCTTGGTCAAAGTGCGACATTTAGATTTTCGACCTCAGAAATGGGTCATGGGATGGATCCCGTCCAAGAGGTGGGTGCCTCAAGGGGGGACACACAGAAGAACCGGACCTTGGCCTTTGACCCTTCATGGGTATCTCCCTGCCTTATGGTGTTAGGAACACTTGAATTGGAGGATTTAAAGTTCCCTATTTGACAACTTCTACTATTTGAAGATGTGAGAACCAGATAATGGGGATTTATTTGGATGCCTATCCCCGAGATCCTACCTAGACTAAACAAATTTATTTTTGCACCTCCTGTGGAGGAAAACTTAGTGAGTTTTTAGAAAAAAATTAGATGTGGTTTGTTTGAGAGATTGGGGGTGTGAACCAATCTCGTTGAAATTAAGTGGGAGTGGATAGTATCGTCAAGAAATGGGTGGGGCATTTCAGAATCCCTTTGGAGAAAACCTACTTCAACCTTCACGATTCTAGATAAAAATATGTGAGTGAGTAGTGACTTTGTGTGTGAACAAGTGAAAGTGTGCCAATTTTTTAATAAGTTAGGTTTCACCTTGCTGTATGTGGACTTCGTATGGTCCTTACAAGTCTTGATTACCTGATTTACTAAATGCCATTGGTACAACCTTACAGAATTTTAAAGTCCCT
>ML805144.1:2035-18263 GCA_009831015.1 Picea engelmannii | reverse complement strand
TTGGAGGAACTTTTAAATCCTCATAACTCGCTCGTACCAAGCCGGATTGGAGTACCATATTTTGCGCTATGAAGAACGTGAATATGTGCTCTTGGCAATCCAACTAACCTTTCCATATAAACATCTCATTGTTTAACGATCGACGCGGTCGGTTTGGGCGTGAAACCTTAAGCGATTTGTTTTGTCACTTTTAGGCGTTAGATTTTGTTTCCGTGAGTTACGTTGGAATTGAAATAGAGGAAATCATACAACTTTGCACTCAAGGTCTTTTATTAATGAAAGTTTGGGTTCTGATTTCGATGATACTTCGCCCAAATTAGATTATGTCAATTGTTGTGTTATCTATGTTATATAGTGTTTTATCTCATCCACTAAAACTGAGGTAATGCATCAATATCACAAAGTTATAAATCTGCCAAAATAGCCAAATGACGTTCAAGACACTTAGTATTGTTTAGGATCTTCGAGGACCAAAATTATTCCGAAGTGTATTTCAGAGTCAACACAAGACCAATAGGTGGTATGGTTAACCTATCGGACGCTAGAAAATGATTTCACAATCCAAATTCAATTATAAAATCAAGAAACACAAACTAAACAAGTTGGTATGACGAGCACAATGAAAGCTACTAGTGACACCACAAACTTTATTACAAGTGTAATATGGAGTAGGTTAGGTACGGTAGGTGATCAATGACCAACATTCTAATTAGGCGTGAAGATATTA
Organism: Picea engelmannii; assembly: GCA_009831015.1. Classification (NCBI taxonomy): domain Eukaryota; kingdom Viridiplantae; phylum Streptophyta; class Pinopsida; order Pinales; family Pinaceae; genus Picea; species Picea engelmannii. Next base: position 17,536 of record ML805144.1, on the reverse strand, counting down.
GTCACCAAAAATGTTTAGGAGACTAACCGACGAGTGCAACAAGAAGCATCTGAGTTGGGGGGAGGATAAAATATTCTTCAGAATGAAGGTGGGCTATGCTGACCTGGTCAACATTTGCGAGAGGGAGAATATCATCGTCGACGTGCTTGGAGACAATGAGGGATCAAGATCCTTCTATTGGCGTATCAAGGATAAGCGAGGGGAACTTATCAATAGGAAAATCATTGACAACAAAGAGGTGAACCTCGTTGATATGAAATGCAACAAAGAAAAAGAGAGGGGCACTGCTGATATGTGGTGTATCAGTGGAAGTGGAAGAAATTCAACTAGCGAAAGGAGTGCACACCGTGATGATGATCGCACAAATATTATTGATGTTTTGGCATTGATCACATGTACTTCACAAGTGAGAAAAAAATGAATTAGTTAAATTTAGCAGAGGCATGCTGGCATGTCATCCAGGTTCGAAGGGAGGTGGCTTATGTATTGGTGAAGAAATCCCTGGCGTGCCAATGTGGAGGTGGAAGAAAGGATGGTTCGTTGGTACACAATGTATCAACGTAGGATGAGGGGACTCACTGAAATGAAAATCATCAGGTAGAAGTGATTGGGTGAGGAAATGGAAGTGGTAAGGAGGGTAGAGCGAGAGAGAAATTTAGGATTAGTCATTTACACGAGAGATAATGTGAGGGTTTTGTTGGAAAGAATTGAAGGGGGCCCAATTTATTATCTTGGAGAGATGCTAAGACAAGAAAATTGGGAGGTTGTTGTCTGCACACAACACTCTCTAAATACATCCTTGAACTCTCTCAAGACTGCATAGTATTCAATACATGACACTTTACCCTTAGCTACCTCTTCCATATGAGCTGCAAATATTTGTCAACCTTTCCTGAAGATTTTCTTCAGTTTCAAGGATGAAATTTCTCTGATGGTTACAACCATTGGAATACCTTGAACTGTCCTCGAGTTCCCTTCCTCATCCAAGAAAATAAATGATTTGTTATAACAATCTAGGACATCATGATGCTTGTCCAACCAATCCATACCAATTAGGCAATCACATGAACCCAAAGGTATGATATTCAAATATGCCTTTGTGCTCAGCCCATTCATGTCCATTGGAAAATACTCGACTATCTCATTAATTCTTGTTTTAGCTCATGTAGTTAACTGAACCAACCAAGATTTCCCAAGCTTGTTTCTTGCCAAATGGAATATTTCCACCAACTTAGCATCTATATAACTATGACTAGATCCTGAATCAATTAAAATAGCAATAGGTTGATCATTGATCTTACCATCCACTTCAATCATGTGAGATTGAAATTCAACTTACTTGTTATCTAGGGTTGCATAGATCCTTGGCATGATTTTTCCCATGTCCTCAACTATATTAGCCCACTGTACATTGTGAATAGTTCTCACTTTTTCACCTCTATGAGTGAAATTGTTGGCACACAGGGGAAAACCCAGGGTTCAACTCTAATGGTGCACCAACAAGCCCTAACTACTGGCCCTTTCAACAACACCTGCGAAGCAGATGAAGTCTCACCTGAAGTAGCTATAGGGGGTTGCAGGACACATATGTATGCAACTAGAGGAAACATAAAGTGGATCCAATACAACAACAACACAACATCTAGATATCAGTTACCATCTTAGACCTATTTCACACATTTATCTGTCAGATCTAACACAACAATGTAACAACCATATATCAAAGGGCTAAAGAACACAACATCAATCACACACAACAACAAGATGTATGTGGTTCACCCTCTCCCTAGGGCTACGTCCACAAAACTGTGCTTTATAATATATTAAGTGAAATCATACAGTCCTATCTGTGCTCTTAACTAGCATATCTTCTCTCTTTCTCCCTTCCTTGCGCACCCAGTTGCAGGTTGATCTTCACACCCAACTGTAGGGTTGATCTTCGCACCTAACTGAAGATCTTACAATACATAAATCTCTCTCAGCATAATACTTATCTCTCTACATTAACAACAATCACTCATTATCACATCATCGAACCAACAACGATAACAACAACCCATCCCAGGTCCTCTTGACCTTTATTTATACATTACAATAGCTCACCGACCACCTTAGGCCGAAACATAAGTGTCGAAACCCTAGATACAAAAACCCTAGGTGTCTAAAACCCTAGGTAAACTTGACCCACGTTTTCAAGGCTTCACCAACCTGTCTTTCCTTCTTTCTCTCGCGGTGCTCTTGAAGCATCTACCAGTGGCTCTTTTCGTTTGCTGGGTTGTCCATGATCCGTCTTCCTTGCTGATCTTTCATCCTCGATCTCCTCATCCAACAACTTGCTTTCTCTTACATCACTCCGTCTTTTCTGCTCTTCTTCTCACTTCAACCCAGTATTAGTCACTGGTCTTCCGCCCAGCTCACATTTCATCTTTTTTGCCTTAATCTTCGTTTTCTTCAAGAACCAAGGGCCAACAGGCCCCCAACACTCACCTATGACTCAACCTGAGGCACTTTAAATATGATCCTTTTATTTTCTTTTGACTTCAAGCTGCACGGAGCAGCCTGTGTTTTCTGTTCTCTCCTCCCCCACTGTGTGCAGGCTGTCTTTTATGTGTCTGGTACCCAGTTTCAACTGCACCTGGTACCTAGACCCTTATTGAGAGCTATGAGACAACTAGTTTTCATAATACAATTTCAACTAGCTGCCATTCACCAATCCTTCTTTCCATTCTCCATTCAAAGTCTTCAACTGCACAACTCCTCCTTCCGTAACATAGACAACCTCATATGGTCCCAACCAATGGATTTTGAACTTCCCTGGATGCTTCATGAATTTGTTGTCATATACCAATACCAAATATCCTTACTTAAATGCCTTCTTCTTGATGTGTCTGTCATGGTAGGCCTTTTCTCTTTCCTTCTGCACCTGCTGATGGAATCCTACAATAAATCTGTCTTCTTCTAGTTCGACCAATTGCGCGAGCCTCTCTCGAACAATGCCAGTGTCATCCATATTTGTAAAGGCTGCAATTCTGCCAGTGTCTAATTCAATCTTCACTTTCTCCTTATATTTAGGATTCAATCTGTAGGGTCTCTTTTTGACTAGCCTTGCATCTGGCTTCAAGGATATCTTCATCTCACCCATGGTCCCTTTAATGCCCTTCATATCAGTGAACTTGGTTGGAAACAAGTCCTGATATTCATGTAGTAACTCTGTGATCTTGTCGATAGTGGTAGCATCCCAATAATCTCCAACATTTGTAAGCTTCAATGTTTGCTCTGTTCCAATATTGACTTTCTTGATTTTAATTGGCTATCCAATGAAAGATAGCTCAACTCCTGGTCCTTCTATGTCTCTTTGTCCTTTTGTTTCGACGATGTTCACCTTCCTAGGATCATCATCTTCATCAACATTGATATTGTAATAGCCCTGCAATTTCTTAAGAGGTGCAGTCCATTCGTCCTCTTCTTGCTCCATAGGGAGGCTAGGTGCCTCTTCAAATACTTTTTGTCTTACAATTTGTAACATTTGGTCCATTGTAGGGTATTGGCTTTCAAATAAAAAGGTAGTTACAAAGTTTTGAGTCATACCTTCCCAATCTGCAGTGATGAGGCACAGTTCTTCTTGAAGATACCAATTGATAGGGGTTGTATCCAACGTGTTAATGAATTTGTGCACCCACTGCTCTTGAGGAATGCTGCTCCAGGATTCCTCACAACTTTGCACATGGTTCTTCAGACAACTTCGACTTGTGTGCCTAACTTTGCAGCCTTCAACTTGTTCAAAAAATTGCACTGTCATCAAAGTGTGACATTGTATCCAATCTGTAATGTTGTTTTTGTGTGTCCCCCACCATATTGCTGGAGTTTCTTTCAAGGCCTCATCCAGTTCCAACAATATTTTTTGTATTGGTACAACTTCTTCAAATTCCAACAAGAAAGCTTCTAAATGATTTAGACCATCAAAGGTGGGAAAGTTACTTACTGTTGTGCCGATCCAACAAACTTCTCTGGTTAATCTAGCACATCTCCTTGTAGATACTTCATACATTTGGTTCTGCTAGTTCTCTAGTGCTTCTTCTGAATCCGATGAACATGCATTGTCACTTTGCCAACTTAGGTTTCCATCTGCTGTAGAATTAATCTAATCCTACTGTCTGGCTGTCAATTTGTATATGTTTTCTAGCTCATATGCATGGTCTTATTCTCTGATGGGCTCTGTGTATCTGGGACTTTCATCAGGATCTAGAGGTGCGATGACCCTAAGGACATCTCCTTCAAACATCATTCTTCTTTTCTTCAAGTCAACAACATTAGAATTATTGAAAGCCCAATCAATTCCTAACAACGCGGGGTAAGGGAAGCTCTCATTGACTATCTCAATCACCTCGAATCCCACAAATGTTCTGACCCCATCGATGTCCACAGGGACATGTTCCAATATTCCGAATGGGCACACAACCTGTTGATTGGCCATCCTAAGCTTGATGTGGGAATATATCAACTTAGGTTTTCCCATCAGTGCCCAAGTCTGCTTTGTCATGACATTGACCTCCGACCCGAAGTCGAGGACCACATAGTCTATATCATATTCTCCAATTTGATCATTCAGGTGTAGTTCCTTATTTGTCCTCCTCTTTTTGGATAGTTGATGTACTGCTTTATTCAGTAGAGGATCTATCTTTCCTAGCTCATACTGTTTGATCAAGTTTTGTATCTCTTGTACAACGGTCTCATCCTTTATCAATTTAATGCAAGTGCTAAAAATTCCATGAGCTTACTTACCTCTTTTCCTTCTCTGGGTGAAGCAGACTGATCAAAGGCCAGGGGAATTCAATATTCTCTTACTTTTGGTTGTGCCTTTGATGAAGAATCCCGATCTCTTCTAAAATCTTTTCTTACTTACTCAAATGTTTGTTTCTCTTTCTTTGGATCAAACTCTTGTGTCTTCTCTATAGTTTTTATGACTCCTGATTGTTCTGTAGTCTTCCCTGGAGTCACCCTGTCTTCTCCTGTAGCAATGCCTCCTCTAGTGATAACAGGGACTTTGGGATCCACTCCGCGAGGTTTTGCTGTGATTAGTTGTACTTGTTGGTTTCCTCCTTGTCTTTCCTAAAGTTTGGCTAACAACGCAAGACAATATTCTATGACATGTTCAAATGAGTTGCAGTAGCTGCAAGTGGTACAAGGGTTCTGACAGTCCCTTTCCAAATGTCCTAGATGTGTGCAATTATAATAAATGATCTGGCCTCGACCTCGACTCATACCTCCTACCCTTCCTCTTCCTTTGAATCCACCACGAGGGTTGAAGTTTCCTCTTCCTGGGGAATTATACTGCGTAGTGTTCCCTTCTTGTTGTAGAAGAGGTTCATGATCTTGCTCAAAAAAGTTCACCAAAGGAACTTCCCTGAAGGTCCTTCCATTGCGCGTATGTACAACCTCTATGTCGATGTCACTGTCTGAATTCTTGAACATTAGATTTTCAATCCGACCCACTACTTTATCTTGAAGATATTCTTCTCATGCAATAACATCTTGATCTTCAACTTCAGAAATTGTAAAAATTTCCCTCTAGGTCCCTTAAAGAAATATCTTTTTGCTTGGCTATATGACTCTACTCTGTCAATAAAAAAATCGGTGATATACCCTCCGATGGTACTATCAAACTAGTGATCTACTGCTCTTGACACGCCATTATCAACTCTCTTGACCTTCTTGATCAACGTCGACGTCCAAACCATAGGTGGCCTAGATCTGATCTCAAACTAGGTATATGCTAACCTGGATAACCACTCGTATATCTCCCTATGAATCCCTCCAAAGAAAATCTTGTGTATATTAGTAAAGGTATACCTTCCCAACCAGTCCTCGGTGCTAAGATTAGGGTTCTTGTCCTGGGCTTCTACAAAGTCCTTTTCTTGTTCTTCTATCCACTTCTGAATCTCCGTCTTTAATGGAAACCACCTTGACATTCCCTCAAGAAGATCCCAGTCTCGGTAACAGAACCATTTGTTGGCACACATGGGCAGACTTAGGGTTCATCTCTAATGGCGCACCAACAAGCCTTAACTATTGGCCCTTTCGGCAACACCTGTGAAGCAGATGATGTCTCACCCGAAGTAGCTATAGGGGGTTGCAAGACACAGATGTCTACAACCAGAGGAAACGTAAAGTGGATCCAATACAATGGCAACACAACATCTAGATATCAATAACCAACTTATACCTACTTCACACATTTATATGTTAGATCTAACACAACAATGTAACAACCATATATCAAAGGGCTAAAGAACACAACATCAATCACACACAAAAAAAAGATGTACGTGGTTCACCCTCTCCTTAGGGATACATCCATAGAACCGTGCTTTATAATATATTAAGTGAAAGCATACAGTCCTATCTGCACTCTTAGCTATCATATATTCTCTCTTTCTCCCTTCCCTACACACCCAGTTGCAGGGTTGATCTTCACACCTAGCTAAATATCTTACAATACGGAATGCTCTCTCAGCATAATACTTCTCTCTCTACATTAAAAACAATCACTCCTCATCACATCATCGAACCAACGACGATAACAAAAACCCATCCCAGGTCCTCTTGACCTTTATTTATACATTACAATATCTCATCGGCTGCCATAGGCCGAAACCTAAGTGTCAAAACCCTAGATACAAAAACCCTAGGTCAACTTGACCCCCGTTTTTAGGGCTTTGTCAGCCTGTCTTTCCTTCTTTTTCTTATGGTGCTCTCAAAGCATATACCAGTGGCTCTTTATGCTTGCTGAGTTTTCCATGATCCATTTTCCTTGCTGATCTGTCATCCTTGATCTCCTCATCCAATGACTTGATTTCTCTTACTTCGCTCCGTCTTTTCTGCTCTTCTGCTCACTTCGACCCATTATCAGTCACTGGTCTTCCGCACAGTTCACATTTCATCTTTTCTACCTTAATCTTTGCTTTCTTTTAGAACCAAGGGCCAACATAAATGTTAGTACATATGATCTCCTTCTTAACCCCAACATTTCATAGGTTGTTTCCTTTCCCTTTTTCCAAATGTTTCTAACATTCTAGACTCATTTTGAGTTGGCTTCCCTTGAGAATTATTTCTGAAGAATGTTGGCTTGTTCCCCTTCTTCCTCTGATTCATCTTACCATTTTTCTTATCTTCCCAAGACTTATGGAAGTTTGGTCTTCTTCTATGCTGATCATAGAGGAACTTGGCTCTCCTTATTGCTTCATCCAAAGTCTTGGAATCATCATATTGTATCTTTTCATTGAATATGGATGGCAACCCACTCAAAAGCCTTTGAATCTTAACCTATTCGTCTTTGATGAAGTCAACATACTTTAAAAATTCTAAAATTCTCCTTTCATACTTTTCCATGGTCATACTCCCAAGCTTGAGTCCAAAGAAATCCTTCATCTTCCTATCATAATAATTCTTGGTCAAGTATTTCTTATGGAAGTAATTCTTGAACTAATTCCAAGTGATCTGGTTCTCATCAATGTATTGTACTTGCACAAGATGGTCCCACTACATTGATGCTTTTCCCTTCAACTGGTAAATGGTAATTATTCCTTTATCTTATGAGGAATAATTGTGCAACTGGAAGTATATCCTCATCCCCAACAACCAAGTTTCCACATCTTCATCCTTTTTGTGCTCACCATCAAAGGTCAGAGGTTTAATCTTATTCATTTCTTCTTGTAGTTCATCCACCCCGGACCTCCTCTTATGCTTTCTGATAGGATATATACTTGGAATGTTGTATGTCATTCTAGTTGAGTGCCTTAGTGAGTAGTGATGATGTCTACCAACACTTCTCGACTCTTCCCTTTTGGTATGAGATCTATGCATCCTTGAATTTCTTGATTCTGTCTCCTTATCCATTTTATTCTCTATTCTATCCAATCTCTTCAACATCTTGATGTTGAAGCCATATTTTTGTTCTTTAGTCTTCATAAGTCTCTCATTATCGGTCAAAAAGCTTTGCACGTCTCTTTGTAGACTCTTAATAGTCTCCACTAAATTCATGCTCTCCTCTTTTCCTTCTCCATGCCCATTGGATTTTGTCCTTGCATTACCCATTCTCATACCAAATCCTTTGACTTCATATTCATAATTGTAATTTCTCTTTGCATCTTCCATTCCTCTGTTCTCTAATCTCTCTGTTGAATTATGTTTGGTTCTATTTATGCTCTTAGTTCTACAAAATGTGTAGGAAATAGGATTTTTTAGGCTATAATGATTTAAAAAATCCATCACTTTATGCATCATTCAACTCTTTAAATGCACCAAAAATATTATTTCGGTTTTTTTTCTTTTGTGAATCTTAATGTCCATTTACATTTATGGGTGAATACATGGAATCTTTTGTTCACGACCTTTCCACGACTATTTTCATGCTCAATTCTAAGTCTTGAGAAGAAATTTGTTGATGGCTTGGGCAAGGAAAAACGTATCATCTAGGAAGGATATCCAATATACCATGCAATAGATATTCAACAATCAATGACCATCCAATCATACCTTTAGACTTAATCTCAGCCACCAACATATTTCACCCATACTTAGAAACTTTTCTTAAGTTGTCGTGGGTTCATAACCCATTCTCTATTCTTGTTACTTTTTCCACAACGTACGAAATGCACCCTCACATTATTTCACCTTCATTTTTCACTCAAGTTGACACGACAATGTGTTAAGTATCTAACAAATCCTCCCTTGTATGTTTCCACACTCAGACAATTTTTCATTTATATTTCATCACAGGCATAAGCTACTCTCCTGAATCATTTGAATCTCATCACGATGCATTCGTCCTACCGATCCATTATACTTAGTCAAATATCGATATTTCACCATGCTTCATGGTGTCTTGATACTTAGACAATTCTCAAAATCTACCGCACTCCATGGGATGCTATGCTTCTTCTCCGCCATACTCTTCACACCCGCGAAGTCTTGATAGTTAGTCAAATTTCATGATCTCACTGCGCTCCACAATGTCTTGACACTTAATCAAATTTTGAAACTTCACCATGGGTCCATGGGTTTTCTCTCATTTCCTTATTTCTTCACATACTCTTGACCCTCTCCATCCGACTGATCCATTCCATCACTTAGTCAATTCTTGAACTCTCATTGCGGGTCTGGATTCAAGGTTCCACATGACAAGTAAGCACCCCACCACTGCGACTCCATATCACCTTCCACCTACCACCACTTCCATCGTGGAAATACATGTCATCCTTCTACCATTTCAGCTGACATGTTTCCTCCACGCCATGCCGACGTCAATATATGAAAAAATACCCAATTTTTTTCCAATTTTTAAAAATGCCCAAATTCAAAATTCTTGGCTCAGTCGCCATTGTAGTTCTGAAAAAAAGCTTAATATAACCAATTTTGGCTCTAAAAATGTCTATTCCATCCTTGTACATGAAATTCAACTCTTTCTCATTGAATTTCCCATGAATTTCCACTGTAGAATTGGGGATTTTTCCCAATTTCCCCATGGGTGCTCTGCAATTTCAGAATTTCACTCAATTACAGGCCGAAAATGCTCAATGAGAGATTTATAATTTAAGGGGATTTTTTACCAACAAAACCCTTAGACACTGACCCTTTCAACATCACCTATAAGCAAGTGAAGTCTCATCCGAGGCATCTAGAGGGGCTACATGAACTAAGGTTTTGCAGTGATGAGGGGAAGTGAGGCATTCACCACGTTCTTACTAACCATATACTCATGTCTACAGTTTCCATTGGTTAAAAATTACTTATCATGCGACATCACTTTACTTGACATACATTCAATTACTAGCTACTCCAGTGTGCAACATTATAACATCATATATGACTAACACATTGAACATACTTAAGCATTTATCATCATTGCACCATAAAAATAAACATCATAACATGAAAAACAACACATCATAACACAAGGGTTTAACGTGGTTCACCCAACTTGGGCTACGTTGATAACAACTGGCTTCTTATATTAGTCATTGATAATATTGTTACAACTATGAACTACGCTACAAAATATGTAACATAAACATTACCCAAAGCTTCCTAGCCGTTCTGTTGTAGTGTGAGCTTTTCTCCTCAATCATACCTCAAAAATTCTTCCAACGCTTGACTCAACTTACCTAAAAAGCACTAAGAACTTCTCATATGTCGAACCCTCAGAAATTTGGAGCCTCTCTACCCAAAATTTTTTACATATTTATACATCAAAATAGGGCTAATCTCATTACAAAGTGGACAAAATGTCCCAAAATCATATCTACTTTCCGCCTTTTGTGTGCTACTCTGTCATGCTTCCTCCTATCGTGCACTTTGAGTCCTCAAACTCCTCTCCCGTGACACGCTTTATTCCATCTTCTAACTACCTTTTATTCTTTGACTTATTCTAGTGCAAATACCAAAACTTATCCAAAATTCCTATCCAAGAGGTCCCCAACTCTCACCTGTGGCTCGTCCCGATCCACTCAGGCCTTCATCTAGTGCTCCATAAATTTTTCAAAGGTCTCCTTCACTCTCGTGGCCTTCTCCTTTACCTCTATTTCCTTCTGCAAAATTTTGTCAACTCTTTCGGAAGTGATGCGAGCCTGCATATTCTCAACACTTTCATCACCTTCATGTTTGATTATACATTGAGTTGCGGATAAGGACGTTGTCACTTTGTATGCTTCATCCTGTAGTAATTCTATCTGTTGTGCATGCGCCTGCTACTCCACCCTTAGTTGATTCATTTCTGAATACATATTTATTTTCTCATTCAATGTAGTTACCACCTCTGCTGGCAATAATGTGCCCATCACTGCTTTGAACTTCTGAGCCTTTTCCTGCACAACTTGGATATTTTGGATGATCTCTTGCTGCTCCTCATTTTCACTTAGTTGTATCCAGATTGCCATGGTTTCTATATAAAACTGAGAAAATTATACTTCTAGAGTCTTAATGATTTCCACCGATGTTGTCATTGTCTGCTCCCATTTCTCCCTTTCTTCAGGTGGAGTGCTCGGTTTCATACGCACTTCTAGATTGACTATTTGTGCATGGAAGCCATGAATAGCTTCACTTATATTCATTACTTGGTCTTCCATCGGGGCCTTCTTCTCTCTCTAAGCTTCTAGGAGTTCTTTGCATACCTTCTTGAATGCCTGTTGCATCCTCTCAACCTTCTATGTGCCTCATCGTGCTCCTTCTTGACCTTCCTGAATTCCATCTCTAATGCTACATTCTCGACCATAACCTTAACTAGCTCGCTCAATGTCTTTTCTACGCGCAAGTTCATCTCTTGTTTTATGCTCATATGCAATTCATGCAATACATCTATTGATAGTTGTGATAGCACTAAGTCAATGTGACCTAGTGCCCTTTCCTATTCTTCCATCTCTGTGGTGGGTAATTCTATTTCCCTTGTCGCTAACTTGATCAATCATTGTTCACATGAAACTACTAAGGACCGAGAGATTGTTGTCCCTACTTTCCTAGAATTGGTAGTGCTCGTTGTTGGTTCCTCCTCTGTTTGTCCCCCTAACACGATGTTTGTTGCTTCCAGTAGTTGGTGAAACTCAACCATATTCTCTTGCATATGTTTATGCATCTCTTCTTATTGTTGTGTTGCACGCTGAAATGCGTCATTTGTGACTTATTTTACTTGATTGCTTATCTTCTCCAAATATTCCTTTGTCAAAGCTTGGATATCCACTTCCTTGACGACTTTGTGCTTTATCCATTGTGGCATGAATCTAACTGTCTCTAGTTATTTTCACTTCCTGTCTGTGTGCGATGTTGTCTGCTGAGTAGTTTCACTGATACCATTTCATTTTTCATGTGTGTCTCCTTATTATTCATCCTCATTGACCTCGTGTATTTGCGGGTTTTGTTTATCTTATGGCCCTGCTTCTTGTTATAGCAAATTTTACCTCACCCCATGCAACTTTCTTGGATGGCCTTTCCATTTCCCCATGCATACTTGAAGCCCCCTTTTGTACTTACTAGAGCCAAAAAATCATATTTTTCCATGTATACATGTCCTACCAGTGAGACAACATGTGTATACGCAGGTTTCACCACTACAACCCGTGTACATCGAGTTTGGTTCTCACAATTAAAAATTGTGCCGGGTTTCCATGTCACATCATGAGATCCATGATCCTTGACCTTCCATATACTGGAAACATTATGACTCGACTCTTAAATTCCATTTGAAGGCTACAAATTGAGTCATATCCAAGCCGTGGAGGAGGAGGTAATTCAACTTCTGAGAGAAAAGATACTCTAGATAAATTTTTAATTCACATTGAGTCTGCATCCCTTTATTCTTGAAAGTATGAACAAATTGTTCAACCCCCAAGCTCTTACTTCTTTGATGGAGAACCTCATTGTATCCTTTATATGAGATTTCCTTTGGTGGAGGATTGAAGTGTTGGAGGCCTAGCTAGAAGGGACTTAGTTTCTCGGTTCCGAGATGTGCCGACATGGAAGCTTGTCACTTATACACTTATGTTGATCATTTTTTAATAGAAATACTATTTTCTCGTCCAATTGATATCTCACAAATATTTGAATTATTATTCCATGGGCGTATTTGTTATGAATGTTAATGGATTGTGCTATTGTATATGCTAACATTATATATTATCACCATATGCTTGCATTTCTTGGTTGTTGAGGACAAGTTTCAGGTATAAAGATTTGAGTTGCGTGCTCAACGATGGTCTTCATCGAACGTATAAACGAGGTAGGCTCTTGATCTTGTCTTGTTAGCATGTTCATTTATATATTATACTTGGGATCAGAGTTGATTTCTACAGTCATTCCATCTATTGTGGTTTACCCCATGCCATAGAGTAATTTTCCTCGTAACATAATTGGTGACCATACTGGGGACAAATCTTCTATTTGGGGTTTGAAGTGTTTTCTCCTTCAATTTCTCTTTGTTAGCCTGAGTTTCCTTGTTGCCTGATTGCTTGACAACCTACTTTTACTTTGTATCCAAGTTTCTTGGCCTAATCCTTTCCCTAGCAGTGTTTTACTACATATACACAGGGTTTCCCTTGACAAATGTGTACATACACGAGTTGTACTTCTATAGGGTGCATACATACGCGAGCTGTACTTCTATAGGGCGCGTACATACACAAGTTTTTCTCAAATAATCGCGTACACCAACTTTTTGGGCTTACTGGCTGAGTTTGGTGTTTGTTGGGTAAGTTTGGATGGTTGTTGAGTCTTCTTGGGTCTCTGTCCTAACTATTGAGTGCTTTTAGAGTGATAAGAAACCTTATTATTGTTGAATTTTTGGGGGGTTTTCTTTCTTATCATAGTTTTCATTGGTTGTCCTTGCATCTTGGTATGAGTGTTTTCTTCTTGGTATCCTTCTTGGCTTGTATTTTTTTTCTTGCAGTAGTGTTTGTATATCAAACTACTATTCAATCCTTGCATTTTTCGTTTCTTGATATTGAAAATACAAAAAAAACATTTTTCTCATTTTTCATTTTGGCATTTTCTCTTTTGGTTGTTTAGTATTGATCTTGACATATGTGGAAATATTGTAACTTATTGAAATCGTAGAGTTGCATTGAAAGTTGCATTTGAAAAGCTTACCATCTTTTGAGAATCGAAGATTAGGACTTAGCATTATGTTCATATTCATTTCTTTGATATGTTGAGTCATAACATCATCAGTTTCAAGACCACATCTCTTGAGTAAACAAAGCCATTAAAAGTAACATTGATTAATTAAAATTGATTAGAAACAATTTTACTTTTTAGAGTACACAAACAAGCATGGGATATAGGGCCTTGGAATAGGATTTTGTGAGTAAAATTCTCCAAGGCTATTAAATCAAACATATGTGTCTGACCAGGGAGTGGTGAAATCCATTGTGTAATTAGTGACGCCAGGACGCTCTGTTCACACCGGAGTTAAGCATGAGGTCATGCAAAGTTGGTTGCAAAGATATCCTATAATACCTTCTTAGCATCAACGATATTTTTGGGGATCTATTCACATTTGAGGGTCTTGCTAGGACCTTTACCTCCGTGAGAGGTGGTTATTTCAATATTTTAGGCATTATTACCCTTCCCATATGGTGGACATGACCTACGACTATTCTCCTGCGCATTGGTTATATCGTGGTGGCTCTAGTTGCTTGACATAGGTAGCCACATAGGTTACTTGCAGGGGTTATTCTGTAGGTATCATGAGTCAGATAAGGGTCGAAAAACACACAACCTTTATGGAGGATTACCTCTCCAAGGGATCTGACCGACTGCGTTGTTAAGTCCACTAGGGCCCTTATAATTGATTATGATACCTCCTATATTTTGAAGGGAGTCTCAGGCCCCTCTTGGGAGATTCATACCTACTCTAGTGAGGGAGGCCCCTCTTCAGCTACTATACCATGCTTGTGTGCATTTGGCCTTTTTGTTTATTTTGTTGTGCTCTTTGATTGTTAGTTGGCCCTAGGATTTGGTTTTATATCTCGATTCTTGAGTCATCGTGGAGCCAGACCAGATTCCCTGCAGGTCTTGTGGTTTGTTGAATTTACCACCACATATTGAGTCTTTTCCTTCTAAAAGGCGTAAAGTTACTAAACGTAGTACACATACCTCCACCTACCAGACTTGTCATTGTCCAACTATGAGTACTGAGTCGAGTTCGAAAGACACTGGGAGTCCCTCGACTCCTATACCTTCTGTGGTTAACGAGACTCCTTTGACTGCTTCAACTGCTATGGTTGTGGTGCCGTAGGTTCCCGTCCTTACTCCTATATGGTCTGTGGTTTCTATTCAACTCATAGTAACGAACCCTTTCGGGTCTCTTTTTGGTATGCCTGGATACAAATCTCAGTCCATACCTTCGATCTCTAACCCTTTCTCTTTTGGTATGCCAAATATGACATCACAACTTTCATTTATTGGACCTGGGGGCATGGATCCTCCGCATACTCCTCTCTTATTTGGTGGAGGTCATATTCCCCAAACGACTCCTATGTTTGGAAGCCAACCTCCTTTTCCTCCTCGGTCTAATCCTGGTCTCAATGTTCCTAGACGAAGTACTCAACTGGGTGGACAAGCTACTGCCTATGTTATGTCCTCTCCCCCTTCCTCCTCCACGCCGATTTCGAATAACACATTTGTTATGACAAATCCACCTCTATTGTAACATCCCCGACCATCAAACCGCTGTCGGGCAACACTACCCAACGACTGTATCTTTTAATTCTCTTCTCTAATACCATTTTGTAACAGCCCGGCCACCCAGGCTGGGCCATGCTACTCCTAACAATGCTTTGATACACACACACACACACACATATATATGATGAAAATTTTAAACAAACATAACATTTTGTTCATACACATATTCATGTGGAAGCGATAGTAAGGCAATTTTGATAACATTATAAGACATGTACAAGATACACATCACACAAAGAACAAAGATTTGGTACTTATCTTTTGGTAGTT
>ML805143.1:483597-519776 GCA_009831015.1 Picea engelmannii | reverse complement strand
AGCCCCTCTTTCTGGTCCCCCCCGCCGGAGGACTTCGTCAAACTCAACTTCGACGGAGCCTCTAAGGGCAACCCCGGAGCTGCAGGCTATGGAGTAGTCTTCCGCGACTCTCGTGGGCACATTCTTTTCATAGGAGCAAGCTCCCTTGGACATACTACCAATAATGTTTCTGAACTATGGGGTCTGATCAAGGGACTGCAGCTAGCCATAAAATACAATTACACAAAGCTCTTTGTCGAAGGGGACTCGCAACTTATCATCGGCCTACTGCGACGAATTACAAATGGGGTAAATCCAGACAGTATCTCCCCCAGCTGGCGACTCTCTCATGGCCTCCAGACCATTGCAGGGCTAATCAACCCCAATCGAATCATCATCCCCACACACATCCGAAGGAAGGCAAACCAGGTGGCGGATGACTTGGCTAATTTGGGTACTACCTGGGACGATTCAGACCTCCTCTGCAGTGCTGAAGACGATCTGAACCATCATATCCTCCATCACTGTATCCAGAAGGCCAGCACGGTGGATATCCCCCCGGATGGGGTGCTAGTGCGGGTCACGCGGCATTATATGGAGGCGGGTGACGAGCTTCAAGACGTGGGGGCACGTGAACTGCTCGTGCCTCCCCCCAGAAGCTTAAATGCTCCATAAACTCACTTCGAATGGGTGTTAATGCGCCATTTAACGCAGTTGTTTCTCCTCTCGGCTCTCATAATATGCAGTCGATCGTAATGTGCCTTGTTTGTTGCAGCTGGTTGCTAGCAGAGCGAGCTCTGCACTGGCACCAGCTCACTCTCGGCTTTGTTTCCTCTGATCTCTTGTGCTCTCACAGAGTGCACCTTTTCACCTTTGACTATAGACGTTGTTGCACCATGATGCGCCTTCGGGGCAGGCCAAGATGAGGCTCGCCCTGGAAGCCTCGGCGTCCCTCCAGTTCACACTCTGTTTCTTCTTCTTTGAGCTCTTCCTCTCGCAGCCAATCCTCTCGCAGTCATTCTGGCCACCTCTCTTTTACCTCGCGTCGCATGGAGCATGCTCACTCCCCTTCGTGGGCGTTGGTACCCTATGCTGCTACTCCCCCCCCTCGTCAACCTGACGACCCTCCGATGCCTCCACCACACCCCGAGCCGGATCCTCATAAGACTTCTCGAGGTGCTGAACCTCTTCCACGGGACGCTTCCACTCCAGAGCAGCTTTGGGATAGTATAGCGGCACTTTATGATTTGGTGTTTGGCATTCGCCAGGGCGTGGAAGACCTCAACTTCCGTCTCCAGGAAACGGATGTCAAGGTCGACCTCTTCCTCAGTACCCTCGCCTCCCTGCAGGACTCACTGATCCCTAGACAGACCGAGGACTCTCCAGTCCAGGAACCGAGTGAGCCTAACGAAGGATACAGATATGGGCGCAACGAAGGATACAGATATGGGCGCAACTTCAGGCAGCAAAGCAGTTAACACAGTGGACGAAGGGGAAGCTGACAAGAGTTGGACCGACCAGATCACTTTCATAGAGGAGGAGCCATGGACAGAAGACATCCAGCCCATGCGGCCCGATTATTCTCCGTATGTCTAGCTTATAAGTTAAGTTGCAGATGACCGATGTTTTTAATGTCATTTTCCTGCTGGTTTTTGTCAAGTTTTTAAGTACAAATAGTATGACTTCTATAGGCAATAGAATAATTGAACAACTTGATACTTTTGAGCTCAGGGACTGGTTTCCCCTCTGTTGGGGCAGTCCCTCGTCTTATACTGAACACCATGTATTTTGCTTTGCTACTCTACTCATGAGAGGATTTTAATATAATACATTATACTTACTTACAAAAAACAAAAAAGAATTAAGAATGAACATTTTCAATAAAAATGATTTGAAATTAAATTTAATATTTGTGTAATTGGCATTTTAAGTGAATGAATTTTATTCTTTATTTTATTATTCTCATATTTTTCAAATTCATTATTCATTCTCATATTTTTCAAATTCAGTATTCAAATGTTTTAGGTTTATCTTTATCTTTTACAATATTTGTTTTCTTTTTTAAATTAGTGAAAAAAAATAATTATATAAGGAATATTTTTTTTAGAAAATCATCTTTTTATTATTTTAATTTTATTATTATTTTAATTTTATTATCATTTTATAATTATGATGAAAATGAGTTATGATAGTATGCTTAATAACATTGATATTTCATATTTTCTCATTAAATTTATTTATCTTTAATAATATTGATATTTTGGAATGTAATTTTTTTTTCTTTTCTTTTTATTGTATTTAAATTTTTAAGTTAAGAAATCATATCTTTAGTCCAACTTAATTTGAAGGTAAAGGGATTTTTACTAATAATTGAGTTTTTAGTGACTTAACTTGTACTTATATTTTAAGTATCTAATCACACTTACTTTTAATGGGAAAAATATTAACTTATAAATTAAAAATTGGATAGTTTGTATTTTGTTAAATCATATTTCTAGTCCAACCCAATTTGAAGGAAGAGGGAATTTTACTTATAGTTTTACCAAGACTTGAGCTTTTAGTGACTTAACTTGTGTTTATATTTTAAGTATCTAATCACAAGCTTACTTTCAATGGGAAAAATATTGACTTCTAAATTAAGAATAATGTGTATTTTATTAAAATTATTTAACTCAAAGCAGTTTCACATTTGCATAATTTGTCTTTAATTTTGTTTTTTAAATGCTCTCAAAATCATAAAAAATCTTTGAGGTGAAATTTAGTCCCAAAAACCTTTTCCAAAACCAAAACGTTGAATCTTATAATTATTTTTGAGATTTTATATTAACTTGTTATAAAAATCAAATTCGAAACATATTTATAAAAAGAATTATAATTTAATGGGTAGAAAGGCACTTTCTACAGCTATGAGGAATGTTCAACATGGAATTGACAGAGAACATTTCAAAAATATTAATAACAAAAAATGTTTTTATATTTCATCTTCAACCCTCTTAGTATAACAAAGGTGACATATTCTTTCATGCCATGGTGTTTTATCAATTGTCCAAGGTTGAGTTTCACTATACACCTCATGAGAATTAATTATTATTTTAGAAATATTGATTCTCTTCTTTACCTTAATCAAACCAAAGAGACCATCCTCACTTGAGCAATTGATGGATTTTGGCTAGAAACTCAAGCAATTTTGGGGAACCTCTTGTCATCCATGTTCTTTATCTTGTTCTTGTACATTAAATACCTAATCATAAAATAGTTTATATATATATAACATTTGAATAGTGTTCTTTTTAATATGATATCACATGTAATTCTTTACATGTTCAACATATAATGATTCATTTTAAGTCCATGTAGATCATGTGAAAGAGGTGGGATCAAGTAAAGTGCAAACCTTTGTGCAAAATATGAAGATGGATTTGATCATTCTTGGGACATGATAAATATAAATATGAGATAGATCTACATAACTTATTATCCTAGATAGAATCAAAATAAATAATTTACTTTGATCATAAAAAATAATATTATACTTTTATTTAAAAAATTATTGATTATAAGCTATTTTAATTTATTTACATTATATATTTAAAAAACAAATTATACGCAATTGCACATCTTTCATCTTATTTGCATTTATTTAAATGCAAATAAGATGAATTCTTTCATCTTATATATTTAAATATTTATAGAAGGTGATGTGTGAATTTGCATTGCACTTATTTCCATTTTTTCTTTTAAATATTTAAATGTTGTAGTAAAAATTATATTATTTGATTAATTTCAAAGTGATTTAAAGGGAAACATGCCTTGTGTATGTAACAATTAGGGATGTTGGCGGTCTTATGCATTAACATTATTTATGGTTTTACTAAAATTATTTTAAAAAATTAAATGTCATTGCACATCTTTGTACATCTTTCAATTTATTGAGGAAGGTGATATGTGAATTTGCAATAGAATTATTTCCATTTTTTTTCTTTTAAATATTTAAATGTTGTAGTGACGACTATATTACTTGATTAACCTCAAAGTGATTTAAAGGGAAACATGCCTTATGCATGTAACAACTAGGGATGTTGGTCATCTTATGCATTAACATTATTCATTGTTCTACCAAAATTATTCGTGGTTATGTAATGAGTACTCCTCACCAACACTCACCACCAACACATTAATGTTCATGGTTATGTAATGAGTTCTCACCACCAAGTCATGTTCACCATTCCACCAACTCTATTCAAGATTTAATCAATTGTTCATAGTTTTGTATGCATTAGTCGTGCTTCCACCAACATTATGCATTGTTCTTTAAATAGCGCTCATGGTTCCACCACCAAATATTCATAGTTCTACCAACTTTGTTCAAGGTCTTGTAAATTTCTATTGGTTTTATATGCACTATTCATCATTCCAACAACATTATCCACTATTTTGTAAACGTGACTCATGGTTTCACCACCAAATGTTCATAGTTCTACCAAATTTGTTCAAAATTCCATAAGTAAAGAACAAGTTTGATTTTTTTTTTAAATAATGATAATGACAAGAATAACCTTTAGTTATTCTCAATTAGATCTATGTACATGAAGTAAGTGCATTAACTACTATACATCAGATGGAGAATTTACCAAATTGGAAATTTATGCTTTTGAGAAATATGATGCAATTCTTATGAGATGGAGACCTTATATTAACGAGCTTAAAGAAACTCATGATTAGTTAATTAGATGGAGACATTGTTTTAATCTGCAGCACATAAATTTAAGTAAACATACAATTTAAGTAACTATGTTCACCATGCCAAAGAAAATATTTAATCTTTATTAATAGAATGATTGTGGCACTTCCATAATGGAAAAAAGTAACACGAACAACAATTGCAATATATCGAAATATTTAGCGAAGTTATCTCATTCACTTTTATGTAAAGTGGGACAACAAGATACATTTATTATGTAATAATCATAACATAATAATAAAGTTGGTGAAGAATTTAGTGTATTATGCTCAAAACATAATAGATCGAGGCACAAGAACATTTATCTCAATGAAGTTGCAACAATAGAGAAATTGAGTTGGCATGTTTTTGCTACAAATATCTTCACCATAACCATAACAAAACATGTTATCGAAGGACATGATTGATATGTTGGTCAATATGACCATTAGAGAGGGGTTGTTGGGTGGAGTTGCAATGCTCATATTGATGTAATAGGATGTAAATGTCACGTCACACAAAATATAAACTATCACAATTTTTAGGCTCCATAGAAATATAGTATGATGCAAATACATAAGGCATTTCTTGTATAACGAGTTATATAAAATATTCATTATAGCGAATACATTTTCTCTTATATACATTTGGGTTGTGAATCATTGTTGCAATCGTTAAAATATCACATAATTTCGTTACTATATTTCAGCTTATTATATATAGTCGTGACATACTTTAAGAAAATATTTTATAATTATAAATATATTGTGGTTGATCACAACTCAAATAAAATTGAAGAGATCCAGGAATCCGATTGAACTTTTTCTTAAAGAAAAGAACATAATTAGATCTATATTTGATTTTTGATTCATGTGGTATGATATTCATAATAAGGTTCTCAACCATAATATTTAGTTTCTCAAAGAGAATCTCATGGAGACAAGATTGGAAAATTCACCTTATCTAATCTTTTTTTCGGGTTGTTTCAGTTGGTTGTCATATAGGCATTATAGTTGTATGACTCATTTGTAAGTTGAATGAAATATATATTATTTTAAAGTAATTGTATTGTGTTGTAATGAGGTTAAATGCTTTCCTCGTGCTAGTAGGTGCCTAATTAAAACCTTCGTAGGTGAGGTGCACTAGTCTACATAAACAAATTTACTAGGGATATCAATGTCCACTACAAGGAAAACATCTTGTAGCAGAGGTTTTTGGTGATACAAGATTGTTTTTTTTTTTCAAAAAACTTTTGTTACGACCTCTACTATTCATAGAGGAGGTTTTAACAGATGTTCCCTATAACTAAAAAAATTGGGCGGGAGAAGGTTTTAGTGGAATCCTTTTTTTTCAGTGCTTGTATTGATAACACACACTAGTGGATGTTTAGATAACATGCACCGGTGTGTACATAAACCTAAAAAGAACTAATGCTCATATAATTATCATCTTTTGTTATATGTCGCATCAATGCTCATATAAATATTACACATTGGGTCATTATTTTTTTTATGGCACATCCATGCTCATATAGTTTGTATGCATGGATGCTTATATTACCATACATGCCCTGGAGGGATGCGAAATTTCAAACATTTGAGGTGAGACATTAGAACCATTATTTGTTACTAAGCATCGATGCATATATTATATGGAAAGCATCAATGTGTATATTATATGTAAAGCACGAGTGTGTATATTATATGTAAAACACTAGTGCATATTGTAATATATCACATCGTAATATTTTGAAACGATAAGTATAATTGTATGTTATGCCATTTAAAGTAACGATGATTTTTCACAATTTTTTTTTTTTGTAAGATAGCTTGTATTAACTTCTATTGATAAAAAACTAGAGTACATTTTTTGGGTCTTGCTGCTTGTGCTACAAACAAAGGAAACCATCCCAAACACCAGGAATATATTAATAGTAAAGGCAAACCCCAAGTTCCAAAATTTAAAAATGTTTGACAATGTAACTTCCTAGGCTTTAACCTATATAGTACTATAACAAGAAAAATGGACCTCTACCTAAAAGACAATAAGATGAACATCAAGATAGTTACTTATCCTACTGAAGGCCCAAGTCCTCCGATAGTTTTCCCATTTGACTATGATCAGTCGGATTATGCCATTTAGGGATAATGACTTATTGATGAAGTTGCTCCTTGTGCTTGTGACGTTTCAGGAGAGGAGTGCAGAGGTCCAACAGGATGTCAAGTTTCCTTTGCACTATCTCTTGCCTGAATTTCTGGTCATCGATGTCACTTCTCAATTCAAATATGAGCCTTAAGTGATCCTCATAGAATCGAACATTGTTTTCCTCACCATCCGAGTTGAGGTTATGGGGATCATCCTTGAACAACCTTGTGTAATCACAATCATCATTAGGAGAGGAATCGTCACCTACAACTAGAGGAGGATTTTTTCATCTCATTCGCGACGTCTCGTGAGCGATTTTTTGGGATTGCGATGGCGTCCGTAATATCATTTCCATTACTCAATTCCTCCCATTCCACTCTTCATCCCCAAACTCGACCTCATCCTTATTATTTCGCTACTCCTGCAAAATTGATTGCTACTTAGAGTGTTAGTGTTTCCCATCGATCTGGGTGCCAGTAATTCCTTAATCATTGTCTACATCATTATCCATGGAGGTAGAACTATTATTTCTATTACCAAAACCATGGAAAATGCCACTTCCTTTGTGAACTCTCCCTTTTTCGCGAGGCATGTTGATAAGGTATAAGGACCCAAGCAGACGAGGATAATTTAACAATCTCAAGACTGACTTGGGAATATTCACCCCAGAGACACAAATAGACTCTTGAGCATATATATAATAAATTTCCTTTAACAAAGTTGTGGAATTGTATACAACGAGGGCGCATTTACGACTGTCATTTACCATAACTGCTAACACAAATAAGTTAAGAAAATAATTCACATCACCTGTACCAGAATATTGAACATCCTCCACCATCGTACTTAACTAGGAGAGTCCCTGGTTAGGATACACAATCTAGTAATAAAAATGAGTGTTGGCCATTGTCCTCGAAAGGGGAGAGGAACACCAGGTGTCAACTTCGTCGACCACTACATATCTTTATAATTGTCATAATAACACCCCATCTAGGGATTTTTCACAATTTTTAGCATTGGTGCTTCAATATAATCAATAGGAACTCATGCATATGAATCATACAAATGCGTCAATGTGTAATTTATCGCATGTACCATTTACTGAGTTCAAACGAATACAATGCACCGATACATATATATTTTAATTAATTGTTTTCTTTACAAATTTTCAGTTAATCATCTCCAAATCAAATATTTTTTTATAATAGTATTGAATTTTATATTTTTCTATTGTGTTTTGATATAATGATTGCATTAATTCTTTATCCAATGGATTACATATCAATTATTTATAATAATGTAAATAATCCATATGATAATTAGCTATCAACATGACATTTTACAACATTCAACAATGAAATAAAATAAGAAATTCATTTTATTATATATGAATAACAAACCCATCATCATATAAAATGGGACAATGAAAAGGTCCACACTTATAAAAATGAAACCAATATGTAATTGGTAAACTTATTGGTAACATGTCCTCATGCAGTTGGGACAATAGATCGAGTACATTAAACATAATCCTTGATATTTACAAACAAATATTCCAAAACATACAACTTGCAGTAACATTCAATTTTATTGATTTTCATTCATCACTTGAACTACTATCATCACTTGAGTTGCGTACACGCCTCATTTCTTCATCACTTATAGGTGATATTGTGATTTGGTTCATTAACCTAATATTTTCTTGATCAACTTGTTTTTTACGTTCCATCTCTTCATGTTCCATCTACAAATGTAGAAATAAAGTGTAATAATTATATTTATACCATATAATATACATGATTGCATAAATTAAAAAAGAGTACCGTAGTAGTGGCTATTTCATAAACCATACACATTCTTTCAAAGTGATGTTGCATGTCATTTCTTAAAATCTCTTATGTTGGTTGCACTCCATATTTTTTTCCTACATGTTTAATACACCATGACAAAGCATAGTCTATATGATTAATATAAAGGTTTCTAGTTGTTCCATTCATTATAAAATGAGGGAATTTAAACAACATATTTACTTATAAAGTGTTCACTTAAATCTCGATACTCCAACATATACTCACAACCCATACTGAACCCAATGTTGATCAATTCTTCAGTTGAATCTTCTTTGTATGCTAGCATATATTATAAGACATCTATGGACAAGTGTAAATTAATTACTTAAATATAAATATCAAAACAAATATTAAATATTAAGTAAGGATGAAAATGTAAGTACTCACAAACTTTGTGATCAACATTTTTCTTCCTCATCATCCTATCTTAATATATATTTTTATATTTTTGTTATTATATTTTGATATAATGATTGTATTAATGTTTTATCCAGCGGATTGGACCTCTATTATTTATAATAATGTAAATAATCCATATGATAATTAATTAGCAACTCGACATTTTACAACATTCGACAATGCAATAAAATACGAAATCCATTTTATTATATATGAATAAGAGACCCATCATCATATAAAATGGGACAACGTAAAGGTACATAATAATAAAAATGAAATTGTTGGTGTATATATATAATTAGTATATTTCACTCATTTATATACCAATCTGGGATTCATAATAAAAAACGTTTTTACACCATATGTGTCAAAAATAGGTAACCTATCTATGTTTGTTGTATCTAGCTCAATCAGGAAATAATTAATAACATAACACTCTATTTTCTGAATACTTCACACAACTTCAAACTTAGAAGATACAACTTATAGTAAAACTCTCAAATAAACACTCAATTGAAAAGGTTCTTTCTTAGATAACAAGTTTGTTCATTATAGGCTCGTGAAATGAAGAGATGAACTGAGACCTTGCCTCCTGTAGAAATTGAAATAGAAATTAGCAATTCACTTTATTTACTCTTAGAAAGAAACCAATCATAACTTAATCAATTCTAATCAAATATTCTTCAATATAGGAGACAATCAATATGATTGAAATACTTCATTACATGGAGCATGAAGGTGAGAGATGAAGTCTTATTGTTCTTGTACCTACCGAGAACAACACAATCATAAATTCAAAACAATAACAATTTCTTATTTAACCATCCCAAACATCTATCCAACTTTTGATAACTAAATATCAATCTGCATAAATGAAAATAGAATTATCTACTATGCCCAATGCATAATTGTTCATTCACACTGATCCAAAATTAAATCTATGTAAAAATCTGTATTGTACTTCAGAAAAGTTCATACACTTAGAATCATTTGCAACACAACTATTATATTTGCACACTCACACAATTAACTTATTCCACACAAAGACGTATATATGGAGGCTTACCTTGGTTGGGGTGGTGGGCCTTTGCCGAACCAACAAGGTACCTATAAAGAAATTATAGACTAAAACACTTTACTCATACTCATAAATTGCACAAGCTAGCATTCGTACTCCTTCAATTGATCAAGTGAATCGGTAATTCAACATTTCATTTCCCAGCATAACAGTGTATATCCTTCTCTAATTTTTTTATCTATCATCTACACATCATCCCTTTTAAAGAGGGTCAACCATTATAATCAAGGTCTGAGGATAATTATCAAATGTTTACAAAATATTACAATTGGTGAATCATATCATATCTCAAGGAGAGAACTTCATCCTCAAGACACAAAGTGCATGAGTGATGAAGTCTATCATGATCTCCAAATGATCCAAGGATGCTTCTATACAACTAAGTTATTGAAATCATCACCATCATACTCATTCAAAACGTTAATCCTGTAGATAGGGGTTTAGTACCAGACTAGCACAGTAATAGATCTAGGTACCAGATCAACGCAATGGTGGTACCATATCATTTCAATGGTGGTACTGGATCAAAGCAATGGTCGTATCGAAATAGGCACAGAGTTGGTACCTGATCAGTGCAGATTTGGTACCAAAATAGTGCAGAGGTGGTACCAGATCACTGCAGTGTTGGTATAGGATCAAGCAGAGTACCAGATCAGGTGAAGTACCAGAATAGATCAGTTGGTTGTTGCAGTACCTAACTAGTAGTAGTACTGAATGAAGTGATGCCTTGTCATGAAGCTTCTTAATAATAGTCAAAGTAATTAGGGGAATAAATAATCAACCATTTAATCCCATTTTAATCAAGAAATCAAACAAATCATGTTTTAACATAGGTTACCTCTTATGCATATGGACAATGTCACAAGGTAGGTTTTTGGAGGAAATAAACAACATATGCACATGTCAGAGATAAAATTGACCCAGATAGAGGATAATATAGGGTAATAGAGGTGTCAAAATGGAGCCTCAACATTCCCCCATGCTTAAGTCATTGCATGTCCTCATGAAAAAATGTCAAAACTGATACTCAAAACTTTGCAAAACTAAACCGTCTTCCATCCTTTTTGAACACCATTTATCTGGCTGTAGAGTATTGAAACCAGAGGCCTCGCTCCTAAGCACGTTCATAATCACCTTGGTGTATTGGATCAAACAAAGAACTTTGTTGAGTTTAGCAGAGACTTCTTCTTGCGCATCTTGTAACCTTAGGTTATATTATTTCAATTGTGCATTATTTTCCTTAATGTGCTTATCCAAAACTTGATACTCTATAACCTCTTGTTTCAAATTCTCATTCTATTTTGTCAGTTTCCCAACCTCCACTATCGATTTTTGTTTTCTCAGGGAGTTGACAGGATCATATATGGTTGTTTGTTCAGTTACCTCCCTTCGAGCTTCCTTCTCCTTTCTTAAACCTCTCAAGGTTTTTGTCACTAACCCCTCAGTCTCACTAATCATTTCTCCATAGAAACTTTCTTTCTCTGGGGAAGTCGAAATACCAATAGACTCCTCTGGAACAAAAGGCACATGTGGAACTATTATCTGTTTATCCATGCTTCTTGTAGGTCTTCATACAGGAAGTGAGGCTTCCTCAAATTTGCTGACAGGGGTGGAAGTCTCTTCAAACAACTTCCTCTTCTTTGTTTTAGTAGTAGTTATAGGCATGGGGACCTGTTTCTCCTATACAGATTTGGTTTTCACCTTGGAGGACTGATGTGTAGGTTCTGGAGTTTGTTTTTGCTGAACATTCCTTGTTTCCACTCTTGAGGGCTGAGGTGTACGCTCTAAGATTTGTTTCTTTTGAACCTTCCTCATTTTAATCTTCCCCTTACTTCCACTTGTCACCTTAGGAGTCTTATCCAACTCACTAGTCAGCTCTTAAGGAAACAAAATAACTTCTTTAGGAGTCTTCGGCAACTCATTAACCGATTCTTGAGGGAACTCAACAGTTGCCTCAGGGGCACCATATGAAACTTCCTTTTGACCAAATTTCTTCCTTTTTTGCCTCTCAGTTCATGGAAATCGATTTTTAGGGATCGAGGATGAACTTGGTTCCCTAGATTGGGAAAGCCTCTCCTTCTTGGATGTAGTGTGCTCCTCTAGGATTTGTTCTTCTGACACATCCTTCTTTTGACATTTTTTCCTACTTTGAATGTTTAGTTCATGGGCCTTTTCTAACTTGCTAACTAGATCTGGTGATAATTCAATGGTTTCCTAAGGATCACTATTCGAGCATTCACCTTGCCCAAAGTCCTTTCTTTGCTGCCTTTTAGTTTTTGGAATCAGAGATGGACTTGTTTTCTAAGATTGAGAGGTTTTGTTTTTCTTGTATGCAGTAGGATCCTCCATAACACACTTATCCTTATCCAATTCATCAACAAGATGGGATGAACTAGATGTAACAACAGCTTCTTCACCCCCTAACTTCTTCCTCTTTTTTTTCTTTGTCTTTCTACTGGACCCCACACTACATGCCTTTCTTTCATGTTCTTCTATGGATTTAGAAACTCCTTCTTGAGCAAAATTATGTTGAAGGAGTTGTTTCCAGCAACTGACTTGTTTTCTTAATGCATGGAAAACCAATAACTTCATTAGGCCATGGTGTTGAATACTATTTTAGGGTTTCTTAGATGTTGATTTAACTCCTCTCACCATTTTATTTAGACTTATCCAGAGGAAGTGGGGAAAATCTATTTATGTCCCTCCTTCAAAATGTGACACAAGTTTTAAATGGTATAGGAAGGTCATGACATACCTCCCTTCGCAAGTGAGAAATATATGCAAACTAATGAGAATCATCCATTACTCTTCCTTAATGCAGCTTCAAGGGATGCCTTTGGTCCAATCGGGGTCCTATTGTTCCGGACTTAGAAAATTCTAACAAAGCTTCCCTTCGACAATCACCCCCTTAAAATATTTCTCTCTGGAGGAAGGTAATTCTGTAGCTTCTTCTATGGTGACCTCTGAAATTGTTAATTTCATCTCCCCAAACTGAACAATCTCTTTGTCATATGTTTGAGAAAAATCAAGAGATACTCCCTCGTGATAGCCTTTAAATTTTTCCAAAAATGGAATGTAGCCGACCTGTTCAAATTTATCCCTGCAATCTTGGTATTTCTATGTCTCCCTATATAATTGGAACACAGGTTCGTGTCTATCAACCCCCATGCTGGATTAAAAAAATTCTTAAAGCGTATGAGGCAATGAAACAAAGGATCGAGGGTTTAATACTAGAACAGGGAAGCCCACGATGGAGTATCGAAAGAGTATAAGTATGCAAAGGATATGAAGGGACAAACCATAGTGTAAATGGAGATGGTGTGACAATAAAAATGGTAAATAACACTCATCTGGATGGCAAAGCCACTTAGAGGAGCATTTATTAGTTAAGATTCAGATTGCAATGGTCACATCCATGGTAATGATGGCAAGATAAGATAATTTGAATTCATGAATAACTTATAGGATCATATGGAGGTTGTTGTTAGATTGTGTTCACAGTAGTGTTGGTCAATGATTACAGGAGATGTGGTCATTGTGACCAAAATTCACAAGTATGAAATCATCTGACGTCATCGTGACCAGAAAAAAATCATCGTTTGACATGCATTAAGATGTGGCTTAAGTCATTCATATGGCACGATGTTGGATCATGGAATTATCATGTTTCTTCACCATATAAATGGAAATGATGAAATTGATCCTGTTAGAGGTATAATTACCTCATATTCTCAACATTTTGAGTGCATATGAATGATTTCTATATGAGGAGATGTATATGAGGTCTTGAAAAAGTTCATGGTAGGGAGTGTGCAATAATTGAGGACAGGAAGATGCATGAGAGTAACCAAACTTTTAATACATAATTAGTCTAATTCTTTAATAAAACAAAAAAAAATGTTGAGTTTATACCTCCTATTACTTGAAGCATTTATATCGAGAAGAAAACACTTTGAGTATAGGATAAGGATTACCAAAATTCATCTTGAATAATGGATCACACCTTAGTACCAGACCACTGCTTAGTGTTGGACCACTGCAAAGAGTTGTTGTAGTACCAGATCAACACAAACCTTCTCCTTTAGTACCGAATGAACACAGGGGTGAATCTGTTGTAGTACCAGATCAACACAAACCTTCTCCTTTAGTACCGGATGAACACAGGGGTGAATTTGTTGTAGTACCAGATCAATGCATATTTTTTCCCAGTACCAGAATAGCATAGGCCTTTTCCCACAGTATCGGATGAACACAAGGGTGAATTTGTTGCAGTATCGGATAAGCGCAGGCCTTCTCCCACAGTACCGGATGAGCACAGAGGCGAACATTTTTGTAATACCGTAATATCCCATAGATGTTATCCAGTACTGGATCACCACAAAATTGTATTTCGATACTCAATGAGAATTGGATAAGGTACCTGGTAGTGGTGTTCTATAGACTGGAACTTTGTAGGCTGCACTTTGTAGAAATTGTTGGTGTTTTCTGCTGCTACGGAAGAGAACATGTGATTTCCTTATACTGAAAGACCATGTAGGTAAAACAAATAACAACACTTGGTACATGAACTCTGAATTTGTAGTGGAAGTGTAAGAAAATAAGGAAAAAGATTTCAATGAATGGGCCCCAAGATCTGTAACAAGAAGGTACTATGTAGCTGGACAATCTCATGTTGATATTTTGAATCCTCATCTTTTTGGAACCAAGCTGATCACTGCTCATGTTGCCACTTCCTTTTTATTATAAAAATAATCCTAACTACTACTATTCTATGGATTTTTCTCGAGCCCGGATTAGTTAATGCTCGTCGGTGTTTTCAGTTTTAAGGAGTTTGAAAAACATAAAGAAAACTCCATCTACTATCCCGTGGATTTTTCTCGAGCCCGGGCAAGTTATTTCTCACCGGTGTTTTCAATTTTTAGGAGTCTGAAAAACTTAAAGAAAACTTCATGTAATGTCTCGTGGATTTTTCTCGAGCCTGGGCCAGTTCCTTCTCGCCGGTGTTTTCAATTTTTAGGAGTCTAAAAAACTTAAAGAAAACTCCATTTATCTCCTTTTCCAAAAATGATCTACCAGGGTTGGATAAAGGGGTAGGCCTACACCTGGAAAATGTCCTCCTTATTCATTTATCTACATGAGAACACAATCAACTTTTTGTTTTTGTTAGTAACACCAAAATTTCTATCTAATGACACACTTATTTATAGATATCCATATAGCCAAATTAATTCACACAACAAACTTACTGTGGTGGATCAACAGGAGGATAAATCCCCTTACTTACTAGTTTCATTTCATAATTTTGAAGAACATGTCTGATAAAATCTTCTTTGGATAGAGGCTTATGATAAACCTTCAATCGATGTCCATTCAAGACAAAGGAAGTTTGATTCTCATCAATAGTCTTTATCTTAACTGCACCATTGTTGTAAACTTTATCAACTTCATAGGGTCCCAACCATCTAGTAGATAATTTAACTTTAAAATTATTAAACCTACTATCATACAGTAGGGCCCAATCACCTGACTGAAAACACTTCTTCTTGATGTAATTATCTTTCCATTTAGTCATTTTTTATTGTATAAGGGTAGTCCTTTGAAGAGCATCTTGTTTGATCTCATCAAGCTCATTCAATTGTAATAGCCTCTGTTTTTGAGCTTCATCCAAATCCATCCCTAGTTACATGGCAGTCCTGAAGGTTTTCACTTGAAATTCTATGGGAAGAAACACCTGCTTCCCATATACAAACTCATAAGGTGTATGGCATGTTGTGTTTCTCCAAGTTGTTCTATAGGCCCATAAGGCTTCAGGCAACCTATCAACCCATTCTTTATGATGTAGTTGAACAGTCTTGGTAATAATAGCTTATTAGTTGATTCCACCTGCCCATTTGCTTAAGGGTGATAAGGTGAAGATTTTCTATGTTTACTTTATACTGTTCGGTAAGAGCTTTGACCAGATTGGAGGTGAATTAGGTTCCTTGGTCAGTCACTATTTCTAGAGGAACACCAAAGTGAGTAAATATTTCTTCAAAAATAAAGCCTACAACAAATTGTTCATTAGTAGAATATAAAGCTTTAGCTTCCACCCATTTGGTCACATAATCCATGCAGACCAAGATGTACTTCTTCCTTCAAGACATAGGGTTATTAGGTCGTACAAAAACCAAAGCCCATTTCTCAAAAGGTTCAATTACTACCTGAGATTGGAGGGGCATCTCATCAACTGCAGTAAGTTTTCCCATCCTCTGATAATCATCACAACTGGCCACATACTTCTTTGCATCCTTGAAAATAGTTGTCCAATAATAGTCAAACTGTAATATCTTGTATGTTTTTCTTTTATCAGAAAAATGGCCTCCACATGGACCATCATGACATGCTTTGAAGATTTCATGCATTTTGTCCTTCTCGATACACCTTCTGATCACCAAACCAGGCCCAATTCGGTATAAACAATCACCATGCCACATGTAATTGGCATTTAGCTGGATAATTCTCTATTTTTCTCAGGAGGACAGATTATGAGGTAGCTTTCTTGTTACAAGATAGTTGGCTACATCTGCATACCAAGGAATGTAAGTAGAAATATCAAATAGATTCTCATCTGGAAAATTGTCATATACTGGTGCATTATCACCTTTATGAATGAGTCTAGACAAGAAATCAACAACTAATTATCTCTTCTAGGCCTGTAAATGATGGTGATATTGAATTCTTGTAGTAATAACAACCATCTAGTTACTCTAGCATTTGTAACAAGTTTGTTCATAAAAAATCTGATGGCTCGGTGGATTATATGTACAAAAACTTCATACCCTGTTATGTAGTGTCTGAACTTATTAATGGCATGTACTACTACCAAAATTGTTTTTCAGTGACAATGTAATTTACTTCAGTAGGTGAAAGGTTTTTGCTGACAAAGTATATAGCATATGGAATCTAACCTTCCCTTTGTCCTAAAATAGCCCCCAAATTTGTATATGAGGCATCTGTGCAGATATGAAAAGGAAGAGACCAGTTTGGTCCTCTTAAAATAGGGGCACTTGAAAGCTTTGTTTTTGAAATTTCAAACGAAATCTGACATTTTTCATTCCAACAAAATTCAGTCTCTTTTGCTAACAGTTTGAACAATGGGGCAACTGGGTTTGTAAAATTCTGAATGAACCTCCTACAGTAACCCACATGCCCTAAATATATTCTGACTTCTTTCTTTGAGCTAGGGATTTTGATTTGAGAAATGATGTCAATATTGGCAGGGTCTACCCTTATTCCAGTACCGGAGATGTGATGACCTAAAACTATTCCTTCAGTGAGCATCATTCTAGATTTTTCATGACTGGGGGAAAGGTTGGTTTCTTTACACCTATTTAGTACTTTCTCCAAATTGTCCAATGCTTGTTGGAAATCATCTCCATATACTGTGAAGTCATCCATGTAGACTTCTACACATTCATGGTTCAAATCAGAGGAAATGGCCAAGACAACCATTTGAAAGGTAGCAGGGGAATTACACAAACCAAAAGGAAGAACCCTATAAGCATAGGTACTCCATGGGCAAGTAAATGTGGTTTTTTATTGATCTTCTGGTGAAATTTGGATCTGATTGTAACCACTAAACCCATCCAAGAAAGAAAGATACCTCTTCCCAAACAAAGTTTCCAAGACCTGGTCTATAAAAGGCAAAGGAAACTAATCCCTGTAGGTAGCCTTGTTCAATTCTATAAATTCCACACAAATTCTCCCTTTACCATTTTTCTTAGGGACAATAACTAATGGCGATACCCACTTGCTATCTGATATAGGGTAAATAAAATTGGCATGCAAGAGTTTTTGGAGTTCTTCTTTCACTATGTCTTTTAAGGCCAGATTCATTCTTCTTTGGGGTTGCCTAACCAGTTTGATTTGGTCATTAGTGTAAATATGATGCATAGAAGTGTCTGGGTGAATCCCTTTTGTGTTAGAGTAGTACCATGCAAAAGCACCAGATTTCCCTTGAATCATTTAAATCAATTTTTGTTGTTGTTTTGTTTCTAAACTAGCATTGATATACAAGGATTTTCCAGGGCTGATTTCAATTACATGGACAACTGATTATTTCCCTTCATCTACTTGTGAAATGGTGGCTACCATAGAGGTGGATGGGTGCCATATTTCCTAAAATCTAGAGCTGAAAATATGTGCATATTCAGGAAAAGATTGGGGGTATTCAATGCATTTTGTATTAGCCAAAAAAATGCTTAAAATTTGTTCTCCAGTTTGCTCTTGAACTCCTTTTACTTGTTCAAGAATTAACAAGGGTTGAGTACAGTCCTCCTCCCCATAGTGATTCTTCAACCAAAGAGGAAATTCAGTGGCTGGTTGGGTAGGAGGAAAGAGAATAATTTTTTGACTTTGGCTCCCATTGGAGATTGTCATCTCTCCAGACCGACAACTGATAAACGAAAAAACAGTGGCCAACCAAGGTCGGCCAAGCACCATTGGGTGTCCTGGTTTGGAGGATTTAGGATGAATCACTAAGAAATCCATAAGATAATCCCAAGAGGCCAAGGTGATTGTTTGATCCAAAATGGATCCAAGAACCAAAATGGTTCCAGGAAGGCCTAAAAATAAAAGTTCTCAGAATCGCCTCAAAATGGACATGTGCATAGGTATTGTCGTTATGAACCCAACGAAACTTGAATAGGCTCAAACATACACCATACTCTAAATATATTGTGTCCTGTTCATATTGCCAAACATGCAATTTTTTTGTTGACTGTAGAGTCCGTACAATGTTGACATGGCAGCTAACTGTATAGGTCGTATGGTCGTACAATGACGTGGCAGAGGAGTGGCATATTGACTAGGTAGATGTTGGTGGTAGGTGGATGAATCATTTTTTGACATGTGTTCTCATCTAGGCGAATGTAATGGTGCCACATGGCTTAGTCATGGGATGCCACATGGCACCCCTCCATTGGTTGGTTGTGGAAAATTTTTATGGACTCCACAGGAGTCGAACCCATGACCTTTGGGCATGGGGAATGGTTTTGGCAGGGCCAGGCTACCAGCCTGCCCACATTAGCTCTTATAATATAAGGTTTAAACCTTATATTTAAGCTTGCAAACAATGTATTTCAGGAAGAAAGAAAAGGGCTAGGGCCTAACCCTGACCCTAGACACAAACTATCACATGACCATTCCATATAACCCTGCACTATATATTGACGTGCACAGATTTGTGGGGTTAGCGCCCGGTCGGTAGGGCTAGCCCACCGACAAAGGCACATGATCGGGGGCTGAAGACCGAGTTCCAACAATGATAGGAGCGCGTAGAGGTATAGGTCATGGCCACATGGGGCATAACCACATGACCAGGGCCAGGAATCAAGGGACCAACACACAACTTCTAGGCCGTGGACACATGGATTTGTGCCATATGGCCAGGAACCTGAGAATAGGGTGTTGTGCCTTGTATTTTGGCCAAAAATGGGTTTTTGAACTTTATAATATGATATTATTTGATTTTTCAGTCTGTTTTGGGAGATTTAGTCCATTTTTGGAGGATATGAAGCTCTTTTTGAGGCCAGATCTTGGGGGGAAGTTGGGAGGTTGTTGCCAAATTCAAGCCTATATAAACCAGGGGTTCTTGGAAACTTCAGAGGGGTTCAGAACAGGAGAAATGTTGAGTAATTTGACAGTCAAATCCATTTTTATGCAGGGAAGCCATTGAGGAGAGCAAATTTGTGGGCCATTTCTGGGCGCTTCGTTTATCTGTTTTCAAGGCTGTCAGTTTTGTTGGGTTCTTGAGATCTAGCAGAACACATCCAGATCAGTTTGTAATCCATTTGACAATTTTTAGATAGAATCTTGAATATTTGAGGAGAAATAATAAATCCTCACCCATTGAGACAAGGGCCCAGAGACATAGGCGATATTTCTGAAATCCGTTAACAACTTTTGTTGTTATGATTTGGTGATTATTGTGCAAATTTCCATATCAGTATATTTCATTATGGATTCTATGTTACATCTTTAATTCTTCCTCTTTCATTAATTTCTTAAATGATTAATGAACTCATGTTCTAAAACTCAACCATAGTCTTTAAAAGATCTTTTCAGATCAAGTGGTATCAAAGAAGGTTGATGGTTGGTTTTTGAGTTTGCATGATTACCAGGGAAAAGTTGAATCGTGGTGAAGGTGAGCTTGTTGAAGAGAATTTTGAGATTGGATCGAGAAAGAGAACTTCTCAAAGTGACAATATGGCATTGGAAGAGGGACTTTCTCATGATGAGGTAGAGTTTCGAAAGAACTTCTTCACCATGCTGGAGATGATGAAGGTTTTATATGATGATTACTTGGAGCGAAAGAGACTGATTCTAGGTGAATATTCAAAGGTAAAAAGTGAATAAGGAGAGGATCCTCCTAAAACTCCTCCTTCACCTCCTTCTTCTCTATCAACTTCTTCTTCTTCAAGTACACGTTCCAAATCCACCACAAGAAAACATTCCCATAAACATAAAAATGATATGCCTTTACTTAAGCTTGATGTAAAGTTTGAATTACCCATGTATGATGGTGAAGTCAATGCAGAGAGGCTTGATAAATGGGTCAAAAAGATTTAAGTTTATTACAGTGTGCAACAAATCAAATATGAGGCAACTCAAATTAAATTGGCATCGCTTTGACTTGCAGGCACAACACTCATCTGGTGGCAAAGAAAGTTGCAAAATGGCACACAACAAGTACGTAATGTATTTCCATCATGGAAAGTTTTTGTTTATGCACTTAGAAAGAAATTTTATCCTTTGGGTTATAAAGATAAGGATTTAATTGAATGGAAAGGTATTAAACTAATAAAGTGACAAACAATGCAAGAATACATAGATGAATTTCGTAAGATGGCATTAATCTTAGAAATTCCATTACATACCCAAGAAACTCTTATGAAGTATATAGGAGGTTTACCTGCACATATTCGTAACATTGTATTTATGTTTGGACCTACTAATCTTGGTGAGGTTTATTTTCAAACAACATACATTGAGGTAGGGAAAATAGGAGTTTGTGTATCAGGGGAATCGTCTTCAAAGAAAGAGGACAAAAAGAAGTGGAATGGCGAGAAAGAAGATTCAGTGGTAAGAAAGGAACAAAATCTCTCTTGCAAGAATTGAAAGAAATAAGGGCACGATGATGACTATTGCTGGCAATTGCATCCTGAGAAGAGACTAAAGTGGTTCAAAGAGAGGAAAGGGAGGAAAAAATTGCAACAACATCATGACCAATGAACTTGGGATCGGATTCAAGTGATGAATCTAAAATCACAGCGGTTGGTTTGACAGGTAAAATTGGTGATGGATTTAATTATAGAAGTAAATTGTTTCACATAAGGGTCATAATGAGGCATACTAAGGTTGACACATTGATAGATAGTGGATCTCAATCTAACTTGATTTCACAGGAAGTGGTTAAACAATTGGGATTAAACACTGAGATGCATCATAAAACTTACTCACTTAAATGGATAAGCAACAATCATAAATTGCACATAACAAAGCAATGCACATTAAAGTTTGCAATTTCATCTAAGTTTGTGGATGAGGTAGCGTGTGATGTTGTGCCACTCAATGAATGTGGAATGGTCTTAGGAAGTCCTTATTTGTATGATCGCAAATAAATATTCTATAGGGAACATAATCAATATCACTTAATCAAAGCAGGCAAGGAATATGTTGTACATGCTCATCACTTAAAATCAAACCAATCTCTTTAAATAATGGAACAATTAAGGAAGGTAGCTCATGTAAGAAACACACCTATAATTGTCCCAAATCAAGCAATTGATCTTAAGAAAGAACATGAGATGATTGTAGATAAGCTAATGTTGTGCTAGTACTACAAAAATATTATCTCATTTGCAGTCATATTTTTTATATTATCATTGCTAATGTTGTTAAAATGGATGATAGTGGCTTCAGTAAGATGTGACATAGTACAAGTGGCTAACAATATGTTGTCAGTTGTCATGGTTGTTTTTCAATTAATCTTGATGAGACAGGTGCACATGACAGAATTTAAAGACAGATAACATGTGGGGTGGCCTATCCCACACTTGATGATTGGTTAGTATCCTTTTGGAGGACCAAAAGTTCTTAGTGGGAAGGTTTGATCCAAAATGGATCCAAGAACCAAAATGGGTCCAGGAAGGCCTAAAAATCAAAGTGCTTAGAATCACTTCAAAATAGACGTGTGTGTAGGCCTCATCCTTATGAACCCAATGAAACTTGAACGAGCTCAAACGGACACTGTATATGAAATATATCGCATTCTGTTCGTTTTGTCAAACATGCAAATTTTTTGCTGACTATAAAGTTCATACACTGTTGACATGGCAACTGACTATATAGGCCGTACGACCATACAATTAAGTGGTAGATGAGTGGCATACTGACTAGGTAGATGTTGGTGGTAGGTGGACGAATCATTCATTGACATGTGTCTTCATCTAGGAGAATGTAATGGTGCCACATGGCTCAGTCATGGGTTGCCACATGGCACCCCTCCATTGATTGGTTGTGGAAAACTTTTATGGACTCCACAGGAGTCGAACCCGCGACCTCCGGGCATGGTGAATGGTTTTGGTAGGGCGAGGCTACCAGCCCGCTCACATTAGTTCTTGTAATATAAGGTTTAAACCTTATATTTAAGCTTGCAAACAATTTATTTCAGGTGGAAAAAAAAGGGTTGGGGCCTAGCCCCACCCCCCGATGCAAACTACCACATGACCATTCCATATAACCCTGCACTATATATTGGCGCACATGGATTTGTGGGGTTAGCGCTCAGTCGGTCGAGCTAGCCCACCAAGAAAGGCACGCGATTGAGGGTTGGATACTGAGGGCCAACTACAATAGGGGTGCGGTGAGGTATAGGGCATGGCCACATGGGCCATAGACACATGACCAGCGCCAAGAATCAAGAGGCCAACGCACAACTTCTAGCCCATAGACACATGGATCTATGCCATATGGCCAGGAGCCTGAGAATAGGGGGTTGTGCTTTGTATTTTGGCCAAAAATGGGTTTTTGAACTTTATAATATGATTTTATTTGATTTTTCAGTCTGTTTTGGGAGATTTAGTCCATTTTTGGAGGATCTAGAGCTCTTTTTGAGGTCAGATCTTGGGGGGAAGTTGGGAGGTTGTTGCCACCTTCAATCCTATATAAAATAAAGGTTCTTGATAGCTTCAAAGGGGTTCGGAACAAGAGAAATGTTGATGAATTTGACAGTCAAAGCCATTTTTATGTAGGGAAGCCATTGAGGAGAGCAACTTTGCAGGCCATTTCTGGGATCTTCGTTCATTTGTTTTCAGTTTCATCAGTTGTGTTGGGTTCTTGATATCTAGCAGAACACCAGATCATTTTGTAATCCATTTGACACTTTTCAGATCTACTTTTGAAGCTTTGAAGAGAAACAATAAAACCTCACCCACTGAGACAAGGCCCGAAGATGTAGGCGATATTGTCGAACTCCGTTAACAACTTTTGTTGTTATGGTTTGTTGATTCTTGTGCTTATTTCTAGATCTGTATAATTAATTATGGCTGCCATGTTACATCTTTAATTCTTCCTCTTTCATCAATTTCTCAAATGGTTAATGAACTCATGTTTTAAAACTCAACCATAGTCTTTAAAAGATCTTTTCATATTATTGTTACATCATCTAGACTTCCTGTTGGGTTGATAACTGATTTGTCTGCTAATTCAATCAAAGTCTGTGTTGGTCTTAGGTGATTGATTTGCAGTGTTTTCATGGTGTCAACCAGCATAAAATTTATTGTTGCTCCTAGATCAATAAGTGTTTTTGGAAAATAAACACCATTAATCTCTATGGTCACCACTGTATTTTCTAGATCATTATATTTAGATGGAATTTCTGATATAAATTCTGATAATTTTCCAACCACCTGTATAAAAAGAGGCTCCTTCCTCTTCCTCCCTATATTTTTAATGCAAAGATCCCTTACAATCTTAACATAAATAGGTATGTCCTTGATGGCCTGAAGTAGGGGAATCTTTACACATATGTTTCTAAGTTCAGTCTCTAGATTATGTCCTAGAGGTACCTCAGATTTCTTCACAAGTAACCTTTATGGATAAGGAGGAGGATTAGTTTTCTAAGGTATTTATGCTGGGTGAGAAGTGTGAGGAGGACTTTCTTATTGTATAGGGGTGTCTCTTTCTTCATCTGATTGGTTATCCATTTGTTCTTCTTCTTGAACTGCTTGATTATCTACTTCTTCTTCTTCTTGAATAACCACAGTAAGATTTGGTTTATTCAAAACCCTCTATCTTAATTCAATTCCATTCAATGAAGGAGGAGTTATCACATAAGTGGGGAAGGTTTGTACTTAAATATTTTGTACATGTTGTGTAGTTCTATTATTTGGATTAGGAATGGGTTGTGCAAGAATAGGGGTAGGTTGTGGAGGGTTTGGGATAGGTGCAGCTTGCAGTTGTTGTTGCATATTTGGGTTCATAGGCAATGTAAGTTGTTGGTGTGGCTGTGGAGGTGGAGGGAGAGCAAGGGGATTAAATCGCGTTAGCAACTGAGAGATATTGGAAGGGTATTGTGGGTAGGTGGGAAAGGTTGTTGGTTGAAAGGTAACATTCCCATATGCAGGCCCCCTCCATCCTTGTTGCCAAGACTGGATTTGTGGTTGTTGAGGCGACCATTGAAGGTAAGACATTGGAGGTACCCATTGTTGTTGTGAATATTGTGTGGTGGGATCTACAAACATATTAGGATTTTGTTGTCACCATTCCCTCTTGGGGGGATACGATGTTTCCCGAGGTTCTCCCCCTCCCTTGAAAATAGATTTTAGTATAGGTAAAGAAGGGAACTCATTGGTAGGGTGATATTATGTACATAGGCCACATATTGCATTAACATTAATAGGAAATTCATTTTCAGGATTCCTTTTCCTACACCGAGGACAAAAATTTCCAAAGTAGCATTTTCTTCTTCTTGTTTTCTCTTGATTTTAATGGTATCAGGTTGGGAGCTGATGGCGTTGAGGATGCATGTTTTGATGTTTTCTAGTAGATTCCCCAATTCTATCCTATTAACACCTCCTCGTGTGGGTTTAGTAATTCTGTTTATATGATCCAGATTATTTTCGACACGAAATGAGAGCGGAGGTATAATAAAGAAATGAAAAAAGATATCAGAGATATTCAATAATATAACATAAATGTATGAGAGATGCAACAATAAACACAGATATACAGTAATACACGATTTTTATTAATGAAATAAATGTACAAAGACTGTAAAAATACAGAGTGAAATTGATTAAGGAGCATCACTCCACGTCATCAAGCACCATCCAGTCAACACATCAAGCGTGCATTCAATGGAAGGAGAGAGGCATAGCCCTCTAGTTTTTCAAATTTTGAAAATGTAATTAAATGATTGTAAGGCCGAAGAGCCAAGCCGTGCCTTTGAGAAGGTTGTAGTTAGTGTCACCTTTAATGGCTAATGTGTTGATGGGGATCTAGATCCAATTTGGATTAGATGGCCCATTCAATGTAATTCATTGTAATTAATGAGAGTTGGTGAGGATGGAGGGAAGCGCTCGAGGAGCCCCCTTTTGTAAAAATAACCTTCGTATCTGTAGGCAATAAGTCTGTAGAGAAACAAAGAATAGAGAAGAGAGGAGAGAGAGACTCTGTTGCATTCCGAGCTCGAACACATTGTAATTAGACATTGATGTTAATACAAACAGAGTAGTTTTTCCTGCATGTTGTTGTTCATGTGTTTATGAATTCATGAATGAATGTATTTATGTGTGATGATATGCTGTAGATGTATGTTAAATTCCATATGCACAGATAGATAGATTTTCCTATCTGTTGAGTTCTTTGATTTTCAGGTTTGGGTTCTTTGTGGTTTCATGCAAGAGTGCATGACAGGGTACTGTGGTCTCTGAAAACTAGTGCAGGAGTGCACTTCTGAATTCTGTGGAATTTCAGACAAAGACGTGCCAGGAGGGCGCACCAGAGGAAGTCTTAGATTCAGGAGGAAGCCTCAAGGTTGTTGAACACCTTGAACGAGAAACTGTGCAAAGGAGAGCACAAAGAGGAGAAGCATAATTGTTGTGAATTCTGTAAAGGCTCTGTCAGGAGGGCATTGAGAAAATGCACAGGATGCATTGAGTCAGTGCATAGAGTGCACTTCTGAATTCTACAGAATTTGGATAGAGTTGTGCCAGGAGGAGAACCAGAGGAAGTATTAAACCCAGGGAAGAAACCTCAAGGTTGTTGAACACCTTGGAGGTAAGACTGTGCAGAGGAAGGAACAGAGATAACAAAATCATAGAGGATTCTGGAGAACTCTGCCAGGTGGGCATTGAGTTGGTGCAAGTGTGCACAGAAGGAACTTATTCGAGTTTTGGGATAAGAGAAGTTTCACAGAAAGACACTCACAAGGTTATTGAACACCCTGTAGGCTCAGCAAAACTTGCTTGGGAAGTAAGTTGTAGAAGAGAGCACTTCTATCCCTTCAAGGAGAGAAAGGGACAGAGACACTTTGAGGTCAGAGCCACAGATAATCTCAGGACGGATAGCACATTTGTGTGCAGAGGCTCTGCAAGGTGTGTATTGAGCAGAAGAACGCCAGGAGGACGTGAAGCATTTCTTTGCAAGAAATACTTCAAATTGAGTTATCCGAAAACCTCAGCAGCACAAGGAGTTTTCGAATAAGAACTTGTCTGAAGTTATTAAGCTCAGAAGGAATAGTGCAAGGAGTGCACTCAGAGTGAACTTGTCTCAAGTTTCGAAGCTCAGGAGGAACAATGCCTTTGTGCACATTGAAATATTCGAGAGGAGCAGGAAGTCGAGGAATCCTTTGAGGTTTCACAATCGACAAAGCTCAGGAGGGATAATGTCCTTAGAATATAGGCGGGAGCCGAGGATACAGGCTTCCCAGCAAAAGCAAAGGCTGAGGACTTTGAAACTTTGGAAATCTTCCAAGGGGAAGGAAGAAGCACAAGCTTAGGAGGGAGCATAGCTACCGTTGGATCAGGTAGAGGATGAGATCTAGACCATTGAATCTATGTCTAGGTAGCAGGAGGAGAGCGCACGGGAGAAAGAGAATTGGGTCGTTATATCTGGGTGCACGAACCGATAGCAATCGGATCCAGGAGAAGGTGCATGAGGTTTAACCCTTGTATATGCAAAGGTGAGGACTCATGAAATACTGAAAGCATTGTGACCATCCACAAGGAGGACACGTGGCAAGCGGTCAAGGTTTCGGGAAAATTCCTGAAAGGATGTGGGTCGTTGATCCAGTTGGATCGTAGCCATTGGTCCAAGAGGGACATGGACCTTTGATCTCTCAGCATAGATATTTCGGCATTTTGGCATTTCATCTACCGGGAGATACAAAGGGAAAGAGTCGGGACTCTTGACCCATGAAATCCCAAAAGAACGTAAGCCGTCGGATCAGGGGAGGCTCACAGCTGTTGATCTCCCTTTAGAGTGGAATTTCATCATTTCGTCGGCATTTCGGGACCCGGGGGGGTTGAAGGGTCATGAACTATTGCAGCTGGACTCGCAAAATCCCGAAATGCGAAAACCCAAAAGCATTCGGAGGAATAGCACCGGGTCACGGGACAAGGTCACATGGACAGGATTCAAGTGGGGAGCTTGTCACTCGCTAGCCCATTCGAAGTTCGGCATTTCGGAGTTTCAGGATTCGACATTTCAGAAATCCCAAGGACAAGTATCTGGGGCACTTTGGGTTGAAAATCCCGAAGTTGTGAAATGTGAACATATCTTTGGAATGGGGCTGCGGTCACACATTTCGGCATTTCGGGGTTCGAATTTTCGGTACTTCTGATGACAAGGAGTCGGGGATCTTGGTGTTGTAACCCACAAAGTCATGAAACCTGAAATCCCTTTTCAGAAAAGGTCATGGTCATATCTAGTGGCCGTGTGGAGGTGAAGACTCACGCCTGGTGCATTTCTGGTGCCGGTGGAGTTTTCGTGAAGGACCTGTGGATTGAATTCGTGGGGTTCCAGTGAGGGCCGGAAAGAATTAATTTGGTTCTACGGATTCGAAAGAGATCGATCTTGTGTGGGTTCTCGTCTCGAGGGTCGCAGGTCTGCGTCAGAAAGACTCACTAGAATGGTGGCAGCTTATCTCCGAGAAGAGATGCGACGGCTACTCGCATTCACAAGAAGATGATTACAATGAGGCTCTGAAGGAATTTTTACAATAAACATGAATTCCAAAGACCCTATACATATGAAAACCTAACCCTAGGAGATGAATCACTAAAATTCATGTGGGCCCCGTTTGGGTGAGTTAGTACATCACCTTCCCAGGGTCGTAACTTTTGCATACGATGTCCGTTTTAGACGTATGATAGCCCATTGGAAAGGTATCGTCGATGAGATTAATTGTAGGTGAAATATATAAATAAATTCCATATTTAAAACCTGTTCTCCTAAAAAAAGGCATTGTTTAGGGCCTCAAAACGACTCTGGAAGTGAAAACAGCTAAAAATAGTAAATTACCAAAATTGCCAGAAAATGGTTTTGAGCCAGTTGGAAAAGGTGGGTGGCCACTGATATCCACCTGGATCAATCCTCCCTCCTTATGAATAAATGGTATCCATTGCGTTGAGTTCCTGGGGGAGAGGGAAAAACATCTGTTGAATCTGCATCTTGATGAGCTGCTTGCCTTGTTGGAGAAGTTGTGTTGCTTAGCTTGTTGAAGGTTGTCACGAACATGCGGTTGGAAGGGTTGAAAATTTTTAACCAATCTAGATACATGATATTCTTTTGTGTGGAAGGAATATTTA
The DNA here is from genome assembly GCA_009831015.1 of Picea engelmannii. Lineage (NCBI taxonomy): Eukaryota > Viridiplantae > Streptophyta > Pinopsida > Pinales > Pinaceae > Picea > Picea engelmannii. Next base: position 490,754 of record ML805143.1, on the reverse strand, counting down.
CACTTTGTTGTAATCTTGTCAACCTGCTTCTGTTGGATAGAAGGTGCTTGGGCAAAGGCTGTAGTGGTTGCAATATCCTTCTGTTCACCTTTTGAATAGATTGTGAAGAAGATGAATTTTGTAGTATGAGATACTACCTTGTGGCACTGTTTAGGTGGAACAATAGTTGGAACTACCTCTGGTATTCTATAGAGATGACCCCCTAGAGAAACAATGACACTGCGGGGTCGAGACTCATAAAAAACATGGTGTCTCCACATATATGGTTGGCCCAACAAAACATCAAATACATCCAATGGGGAAATATCACATAATACCTCATCCTTGAAGGGATGTATGTCATATGAAAATCGACACTGCTGGCTGACACCAAGATCCCATCCTTGGTGAAGACACTTGATGTTGTATGTATTTTGGTGTGGTGTTGTCGATAATCCCAACTGTTTGATGACCTCTATTGAGATGAGGTTCTTCTGGATTCCACTATCAACAATAAAATGCAACGGGGTCCCCTTCACCCACATCTGTGAATGAAAAAGGCCCTCCCCCTCTTCAGGATCTGTTGCTTCTTCTGGTTGAATTGTTGTGGTTGCGACAATAGCAGTGGGGTTTGCGTCAATGATCTATCCTTTACTAGTGTTTTCATAATCATATTCTTAATAAAGGTTTAGCTCCTTGTCTTTGATCTCGGCCACCAATGGCTATTTTGAGCGACATTCATCGGTGTTGTGCCAGGGGATTTTATGGAAAATGCACCATTTTTTGGTGTCCTTCTTTGTCTTCCCGTGACCCTTCTTTTCCTGTGGCTTGGACTAGTTTTCAGAATACTGTTTGTTAGGGCCTTCTTTGTCGTACTTTGGTTGTTGCAGATTTGTAGACCCAAACTCCCATTTGTTCTGGTGCTTAAATTTCTGCTCGATTTTAACAGCATATCGAGAAGCAACACCGCGTGATGAGATATCTAGAAAATCCATTCCAGTTTGGATGTATCTATGTAGAGCCCCACGGTATTTCAGAACCAAATGTCGTTCGGAGTCTTTGATACCCAGCTTGGTGTGCAAGGTATGGAAGGTATTGGTGAAATCCGGAACTGCTTGGCCCCTCTCTTGCCGTAGTGTGGTCCATCTCATGTACTGGTCCTCATAGTTTCCAACAGGGTAATACCATTCCTTTATTGCGTCCACAAAAAAATCCTAAGTGGGCTTAGCCCCATATATTCTTGAATCCTCCGTGGAAATTTTCTCCCAGTAAGTTTCCCACCAATGTTTGACATGGGGGAGATATTTAAGGAGTATGAAGGTGATGTTTTCCCTGTCGTAAAAATGGTGAACAGATAAATAACCATCTAGTAGATTTAACCATTTGTTTAGGGCATCTGCATCTATCTGACCTTCAAATATGGGAATATCAAAATTAACCTGTACCTTAAAAGGAAAGGTGCTTCCAAAGTGGTTGTTTGATGAATATGTGCTTGTTTCTATCGGTAGGCATTGAAGGATGTGGGAAAAATTCTCCATCATTTCATCCATGTCACTTGAGAGCTTACTCAAGCAACAGATTGATAGGATCGTTTGCTCCATCGTTTTTCTTTTCTTCCGCCATTGAGGGTTTCTTGGGTGTGAGAGAGCTATTTTCTTCAAGAGAGACAAGCTTGAGACCCAAATTGCTATACTCGGATCTTGTCGGGGACATGCACTGAAAAAAACGATCAAGAGTAGCATGCTCTGATACCACTGATCCGTATTATTTTCGGCACAAAATGAGGATGGAAGTATAATAAAGAAATGCACAGATATATAGAAGATATTCAATAATATAACAAAAATGTATGAGAGATGCAACCATAAACACAAATATACAATAATAAACGGTTTCTATTAATGAAATAAATGTACATAGACTGTAAAAATACAGGGTGAAAGACTCACTAGAATGGTGGTAGCTTATCTCTGAGAAGAGATATGATTGTTACTCACATTCGCAAGAAGATGATTACAATGAGGCTTTTAGGGCCTTTTTACAATAAACAAGAATGCCAAATACCCTAGAAATCCAAAAACCTAACCCTAGGAGATGAAGCACCAAAAGTCATGTGGGCCTCGTTTGGGTAAGTTAGTACATCAACTTCTCGAGGTCGTATCTTTTGCATACGATCTCCATTTTAGGCGTATGATAGCCCATTCAAAAGGTATCATCGAGAATATTCATTATAGGCACAATATCGAAGGAACTTCCATATGGAAAACTTGGTTTCCCAAAAAAAAATTGTTTAGGGCCTCAAAACAGCTCCAGAAGTAAAACCTGCTAAAAATAGTAAATTACCAAAATTGCCAGAAAATTGTTTTGAGCCAGTTGGAAAAGGTGGGTCTGATATCCACTTGGATCATTATAGGATCCCTTACACTTTTTCCTATTTTGGCTTGATTTTGGGAGTATCTTTTACAATACTCTGCAATGTCTACAAACAGATTTTGATACACATCTCCAAAACTCATGAGGTTTAATACCTCAATACAATCATTCCTTACACCTTTTAGGAAGATGGTCCTAACTGTGGTTGTGTCTAAGGTAAACTTTTTTGTCTTTTTGTAGTTGTATAGAAACTTTTCTAGGTAATATTCCAAACTTTCCTCCTCAGACTGCTGCATTTTAAATATGTCATTCCTAGCATCCCTAGGTATGTAGTAATCTTGATATTGCTGGAGGAAAGTCTCCTCCAGGTTTGGAATTTCAAATTCCAACAAACCATCAAATGTGATGGTTTCTGCAAATTATATACCCGTTTTGACATATTTAACGAAAAAAGTTGACATTTTGCCGAAATATTTTAACGTATTTGATGGACAAATCACCCCATGACGGGCAATTTTCCCATCAAATTCCATCTCTGGTATCCTCCATGCCATCCAAAGATAAGATAGTGTGTTCTCCTAGGCTCATAAATCACCTTAATGTTGAATCTTTTAGTGTGGTTGGAAAGAGTTTTAGTTTTTGTGCATTATAAGTGTAATTATAACTCCTACATAGTATATCAAATTCAAACAAAAATGAATCAGGATCTTCTGTTGACATACCATGGAAGTGAGGTAGTGAGGATATTGGAATATTATTCATAGCAACGTCTCTGATGATGTCTAATATTGGGAATCCAAATGTCTTTGTTTCGTTGTTTTCATTTCCCTCTTCATCTGCCATATCTCCAAATAGAACGTTGTAGGGTGCTAGTGATGTCTCCCCAATAAGTGATGGTTCAACCACTGGGATGTTTGGCATATCCAATTGTTCTAATACCTTGTGTGTTTCCCAATGGTAGACGCAACTTCTTCTATCACTACCTTTGTCTCTTTTCCAGCTCCTCCTTCTGATGGGGTCGCCAGTGCTTCCCTTCTTGCTTGTTGTATTATGTTTTTTATATGAACGATGGTTTCAGATTTGGTGCCTTTGGCTGTTGTTTCAATTTCTTCCTTTGGAATTTCTCCTCTGAGAATTGTTCCAGCACAAAATTTAGCTAAATTAGTGTAGCGCAGTGGGGTTTTTCTTGTTGTTTTTTTTTTCTGAAATTTTGGAGGCAATAAATCTACTTTTACTATCCCTATGTCTACTCATAAAAATAAGAAACTCTAATACTAATGAAAAAAAAAAATTAACTACCAAAAGTAAGAGGACAACCTGACTTTGGATCAACCCCACCAAAGTGGATGCGCAAGTTCTTACCTCTCGTCTTACCATATTCTCTCCACCCTCAGGTTGTCCTTAAATCCAATCCAAACTTATCAAACCAATCAAAATCAAAATGCTACCTATTACTGTTTACAACTCCCCAATAATGACGCCAAAATTTTGGTGTATATATATGCTTAGTATATTGCACTCATTTATATGTTTATCCGGGATTCATAATCAAAAGAGTTTTTACACCATATGTTCCGAAAACAGGTAACCTATTTATGTATGTTGTATCTAGCTCAATTAGGAAATAATTAATAACATAACACTATGTTTTATGAATACTTCACACAACTTCTAACTTAGAAGATAAAGCTTATAATAAAACTCTCAAATAAACACTCAATTGAAAAGGTTCTTGCTTAGATAACAAGTTTGTTCATTGTAGGCTCATGAAATGAAGAGATGAACTGAGACCTTGATTCTTGTAGCAATTGAAAAAACAATTAACAATTCACTCTATTTACTCTTAGAAAGAAACCAATCATAACTTAATCAATTCCAATCAGGGATGATTTTAGGGGCTAAATTTCTCTCATGTGTTAATTTTCCATGGTTTTTCCCAAAAAAATATTCGCTATTCTAAAAATGATTCGCCCAAATTCTATAGGATAAAATTATTTTACCTTAAAAATCGCAAAAACATTACACAAACTATATAAAATCCTTAGAAATTTGAATATTTTCACAAAAATATCTCCAAACATCTATAGTTGTCATATGAGGGATTAGTAAGATTTTCCAAGGTTTCTACATTTTAAAATAAATTTCCCTCCTTAAAATCATCCCTAATTCCAATCAAACCTTCTTCAATATAGGAGACAATCAATATGATTGAAAGACTTCATTACATGGAGCATGAAGGTGAGAGATGAAGTCTTAATCTTCTTGTACCTACTGATAACAACACAATCATAAATTCAAAACAATAACAATTTCTTATTTAACCATCCCAAACATCTATCCAACTTTTTCTAACTAAATATCAATCTATAGAAATGAAAATAGAATTATCTACTATGCTCAATGTATAATTGTTCATTAACACTGATCCAAAATCAAATCTATTTAGAAATTTGTATTGTACTTCAAAAATGTTCATACACTTAGAATCATTTGCAACACAACTATTATATTTTCACACTCACACAATTAACTTATGCCACAAAAAGACATATACAAGTAGTCTTACCTTGGTTGGGGCAGTGGGCCCTTGCCAAACCAACAAGGTACCTCTAAAGAAATTATAGAATAAAACACTTTACTCATACTCATAAATTTCACAAGCTAGCATTCGTACTCCTTCAATTTCTCAAGTGAATAAGTAATTCAACATTTCATTTCCCATCATAACAGTGTATATCATTCTCTAAGTTTTTTATCTATCATCTACACAACATCCCTTTTAAAGAGGGTCAGTCGTTATAATCAAGGTATGGGGATGATTATCAAACGTTTACAAAATATTACAATTGGCGAATCATACCGTATCTCAAGGAATGGACTTCATCCTCATGACACAAAGTGCATGAGTGATGAAGTCTATCATGATCTCCAAATGATCCAAGGATACTTCTATCCAACTAATTTCTTGAAATCATCACCAACATACTCGTTCAAAATTTTAATTCTGTAGATAGGGGTTTAGTACCAGACTAGCACAGTACTAGATATGGGTACCAGATCAGCGCAACGATCATACTGGAATAGGTGCAGAGTTGGTACTGGATCAACACATAGGTGATACTGGATCATTGCAGTGTTAGTACTGAATCAGTCGGAGTACCAGAATAGATCAGTTGGTTGTTGCAGTATCAGACCAGTAGTAGTATCGAATGAAGTGATGCCTTGTCATGAAGCTTCTTAATAATAGTCAAAGTAATTAGGAGCATAAATAATCAACCATTTAATCCCAATTTAATCAAGAAATCAAACAAATCATGTTTTAACATAGGTTACCTCTTTATGCATATGGACAAGGTCACAAGGTGATCAGGGGATCAAATTTTGCTCAATTTTCAAAGTGCTCGGAATGCGACGAAAACAGTGCCATTGCGTCCGTCTCGTCTTCTTGATTTCGGCGGTATATTTAATTTCGCAAACAGATTCCGTATGGAGGAGATATCGTGATCTGTCTGCCAAGCCAAACAGGCAAAAATTTGGGATGCTGAGTGTACCTGTCCGTACAGTCCGTACGACCACATGGAAGGGTCGTACCATCATGACGATGTGGCAAAGGGAAGACGTGGCACATTTTTATTGGACGGCTATCGACGAATACGATGTTGACACGTGTCCGATTCATGGCAAATAATAAGGAGACACGTGGCCCAATGCATGGGCACCACGTGTCCCCCATTTGTTTAGTTCATGTTGATATATAAAATGTAAACGGGAGTCCACGGGGTTCGACCCCGGGACCTCCCCCCATATATAAACCTTATTATAACCGTCCGACCAATACGCCAAAGCTTGTGACTTGATATGTAACCCAATGCATTTCTTATAAAGTCATTTCAATATGCAAAAGGGTGGGGGTCGGGCCGGGGCTTAGCCCCGGCCCGTAGTCATATGAAACGATATGTGACTATGTCGCAAGGACCCATGAGTGACGCGAAATATATACCAAAGTTTTTATTGCATTGTATTCATATATGTATGTCGTTGTATATTATAGCGCGGGTTTGATAACCCATGGTTATATTATATGTGTTTGACCATATTACAATGTGTACGCGCAGTTGTATTTTGCAAGGGAGTTACAATTGGTTGCACGGTTTTAAACGGTTCAACCACTTTTTCGCTGCGCCCAAGGTCCTATGGGCCATATGACCGAGTGCCGAGGCGGTTAGGGGCTGGAGGCGCCTTAACCATCCTACGGTTTGCACCATTGGCGCGGTTGCGTCTGGTGCCAAGTTTTTACGCTTAAATGAGTGTGTGAGCCAAGTTTGAAGCACAAGGGTGCGATTTGTAGAACTAGAGACAACAAAGTTGAAGAGGGAGATTTCAAGAAGGCTATCTTCTTCATTTTCCGACCGTTTCAGGTGCCGAAAGAGCCCAGACAGGGGTTTTGGGACGCTGCGGAGCCATTGGAGCAGTCGGTTTGTCATTTTGAGCATTGTAAGGCATGTTTTTTAGCACTTTGAGCAATTTAATAATAATGATCCATTGGAAGCTGGACCAGGAGATGTAGCCCGGAGTGGGGTGAACTCCTTTATCTAGATGCTGTGTTTATGTCTGATGTTCAATGTTTTTAGGCTACTGTCTATGTGTATTTTTACATAAGTAATCCTTACTTATGTGTTGCAAATTGATCCGGTTGCTTTAAACACATAACATTTCACTTGCAATAATTATTCAAGTTTTTCAAGTCTTCTTCAATTTTAGATCAAGTTGGTATCAGAGCACTGGTTTTGAAGACTTGATTGTTT
>ML805143.1:460669-479231 GCA_009831015.1 Picea engelmannii | reverse complement strand
ATGGTCCCTTCAAAATTGTCGGCAAGATTGGTAACAATGCTTTTCGTTTAGATTTGCCTCCATATATGCAGATGTATGCAGTTGTTAATGTTGAGAATTTGAAGTTGTATGAGCCTTCGTTGATCGATGATCAAGGAGAGCATATTTAGATTCCTTCCATAGATTATTTTTCGCCAGAGTATCTAACAAAACTGCAGGAAGACACCATACTTGACAGGAGGATGCGAACTTCGAAGCAAGGAAATGTGGAGTATTTGCGAGTTGGTCTTAAAGGGATGAATCCAAGCAAGGCCAAGTGGATTGAGGTTGGAAGGGTGAGGGAACTATACCCTCATCTTCACATAGACTGAGATAGTCTTTTGGAGGTCCAAAATCTTCCCAATGGGGAGGTGTGATCAGGGGATCAAATTTTGCTCAATTTTCAAAGTGCTCAGAATGCGACGAAAATAGTGCCATTGCGTCCATCTCCTCTTCCTGATTACGGCAGTATATTTACTTTCGCAAACGAAGTTCGTATGGAGGAGATATCACGATCTGTCCGCCAAGCCAAATAAGCAAAAATTTGGGATGCTGACTGTACCTGTCCGTACAGTCCGTACAACCACGTGGCAGGGTCGTACCATCATGATGATGTGGCAGAGGGAAGACGTGGCACATTTTTATTGGACGGTTATCGATGAATATGATGTTGACACGTGTCTGATTCATGGAAAATAATAAGGAGACACGTGGCCCAATGCATGGGTGCCACGTGTCCCCCATTTGTTTAGTTCATGTTGATATATAAAATGTAAACGGGAGTCCACGGGGTTCGACCCCGGGACCTCCCCCCCATATATAAACCTTATTATAACCGTCCGACCAATACGCCAAATCTTGTGACTTGATATGTAACCCAACGCATTTCTTATAAAGTCATTTCAATATGCAAAAGGGCGGGGGTCGGGCTGGGGCTTAGCCCCGGCCCGTAGTCATATGAAACGATATGTGACTATGTCACAAGGACCCACGAGTGGCGTGAAATATATACCAAAGTTTTTATTGCATTGTATTCATATATGTATGCCATTGTATATTATAGCGCGGGTTTGATAATCCATGGTTATATAATATGCATTTGACCATATTACAATGTGTACGCGTGGTTGTACTTTGCGCGGGAGTTACAATTGGTTGCACGGTTTTAAACGGTTCAACCACTTTTTCGCTGCGCCCAAGGTCCTATGGGCCATATGACCAAGTGTCGAGGCGGTTAGGGGCTGGAGGCGCCTTAACCGTCCTACGGTTTGCACCGTTGGCGTGGTTGCGCCCGGTGCCAAGTTTTTACGCTTAAATGAGCGTGTGAGCCAGGTTTGAAGCACAAGGGTGCGATTTGTAGAACCAGAGACAACAAAGTTGAAGAGGGAGATTTCAAGAAGGCTATCTTCTTCATTTTTCAACCGTTTCAAGTGCCGAAAGAGCCCAGACAAGGGTTTTGGGACACTGCGGAGCCATTGGAGCAGTCGGTTTGTCATTTTGAGCATTGTAAGGCATGTTTTTGAGAACTTTGAGCAATTTAATAATAATGATCCATTGGAAGCTGGACTAGGAGATGTAGCCCAGAGTGGGGTGAACTCATTTATCAAGTTGTTGTGTTTATGTCTGATGTTCAATGTTTTTATGCTGTTGTCTATGTGTATTTTTACATAAGTAATCCTTAATTATGTGTTGCAAATTGATCCGGTTGCTTTAAACACATAACATTTCACTTGCAATAATTATTCAAGTTTTTCAAGTCTTCTTCAATTTTAGATCACAAGGTAGGCTTGTGGAAGAAATAGAAAAAATATGCACATATTAGAGGTAAAATTGACCCAGATAGAAGGATAATATAGGTTAATAGAGGTGTCAAAATGGAGGCTCAACAAAAACCAATATGTAATTTCTACACTTATTTGTAACATGTCCTCATGCAGTTGGGACAATATTTGGAGTACATTAAAGAAAATCATTGATTTTCACACACAAATATTCCAAAACATACAACTTGTAGTAACATTCAATTAAATTGATTTCCATTCATCACTTGAACTATTATCATTTCTTGAGATGTGTGTATGTCTCATTTCTTCGTCACTTGTAGGTGATATTGTTCTTTGGTTATTTAACCTAATGTTTTCTTTATCAACTTGTTTTTAGAGTTCCATCTCTTCATGTTCCATCTACAAATGTATAAATAAAGTGTAACAAGTGTATCTATGTTTATATAGTAGAATATACATCCTTCCATAAATAAAAAAAGAATACAATAGTAGTGACTATTTCATAAACAATACAAAATCTTTCCAAGTCATGTTGCATGTTGTTTATTAAAATATCTTCTATTGGTTTCACTCCATATTTTGTTTCTCCATGTTTAATACCCCATGACAAAGAAGAAGTCTATATGATGAATATAAAGGTTCTATTTGTTCCATTAATTATAAAATGAGAGAAATTAAATAACATGGCTACTTACAAATTATTAAATTAAACCTTGATACTTCGACAAATACTCAAAGCCCATACTTAACCCAATTTTGATCAATTCTTAGTTTGACTCTTCTTTGTATATTAGAACCTATTATATGACATCCATGCATGAGTGCAAATTAATTATTTAAATATATTGATCACAACAAAGATGAAATATTAAGGCCGAAAATGTAAGTAATCACAAACTTTGTGATCAACCCTTTTCTTCCTCTGTGTCCTATCTTATGTGTGAATGGGTTCTATTGTTTTTCTTTTCTGCAACAAAACAATTGAAAATTGGTATTTCATGTGATAATTAAATTCAATGTACATAAAATAATAATTACATACCTTTGATGCATGTTGTTGTTGGGGTGGCTCCTCTTGCAATACAATTATATTAATTTATTTTATCAGCTCCTTGTACACTATTTTTGGCATCCCTACAAGTATGTATCAAATCTTTCCCCTCACTTTTCTCTTGGAATTTTCATAATCTTCCTAAAAATATGAAAAATAACAATAAAAAAAATTTAAATCGACATGAAAGTAAATAATAATAATAATAATTTGAAATTTTTTGAGACATATTATAGAAAAACATATTTAGTAATAATACTTTTTTGTTATTGTAATGTTTTGATATTGTAAAACTTGTGGGTCTCATTGACCATTTCTCCATAAACACTTCATGTAGTTTATGTATAACATGATTCTTGGAGTCATTGGGTTGATTTTTGTATTTTAAGTGGAAAGTACATCTATATGTTATTTACACTATATCCCTCATAGTTTTGTAAAAAAATTAGCACCAATCCAGATGAACTCCAGACAAAGTCATCATCATCTACATCCTTCATAATTTTTATCTTCTTAGGATGAAATTCCATTCCCTTGCTATCGATCTCTCCAAAATACTAAAAAAAATGTGAAATCAAGTGTTTAAAACATGTTAGCGATTAATGTTAAGGAACTTATTTTTAGTAAAAAATCAAAGAAAATCTTCATGTTGATTACCTTTGGATAATTCTGTGAATTGTTAAATTTATCTACAAATAAATAAATACCACTCCACAATGTTAAATTTATTTACACCCATAAAATATCTTGTGTTTGAAAATTAATCCTTCAAATGTTATACAAACTAGGTAACCTTGGAAAGCCACCTGTATATATAAAATACTATAAAAGCAACTCTTCATGAATAACTCTTCATGAATTGATCCACGGTTTGGAGAAGATTATATGTTTTGTGGTTGGTGTGCATATCATATGATCTAGGTGGATATCAGTGGCCACCCAAATCTTCCATCTGGCTCACATACAACTTTCATCTTGGCAATTACAGTTTTTATCTTGCCATTTTTTTATAGCTTTTCGGGTCTTAAACTTTTGGGGCAATTTTGAGACCCTAAACAATGTTTTTGGGGCCCAATACAGTCACACTATATAATTTATTTAGAGTGTGACAACATAATGTGTACCCCTCGGATAGAAATTTCCAATGGGCTATCATGCACCCAAAATGAAGATCGAATGCAAACGCTATGACCCTGAAAAGTTGATGTACCAACTTACCCCATCGGGGCCCACATGAATTTTGGTGCTTCATCTCCTAGGGTTAGGTTTTTAGATGTCTAGGGTTTTATGTTTACTTATTGATGCTAAAAAGGCCTAGAGGCCTCATTGTGACGTTTTGATACGAATGTGAATAGATGCCACATCTCTTCATAGGGATTAGCTACTATCATTCGAGCAATATTTTTTTCATTCTACATTTTCAGAGTTTCAACAGATTTATTATTTAATAGAAGTTACGTTCCATTGTATATTTGTTATTGCTCTTTCAATATTTGTGGTAATGTTATAGATGTATGTTCCATTTTGTTTTGCTCATAAATTTATATCATTGGTATCAAAGCGGTTTTCTCTTCATTCGTTTATCTTTGCATGTCCCCAACGAGGTCAGGGTATAAGAAGTTGGGACTCGAATCAGTTGAGCCTTTGTATATCGGCCTCACCGAACCCGATGACCACCCATGGGGGAAGAAAAGAGAGAAAATGGGGCACGATATCCCTTTAAACATTTTCTTAAGGAAGCCCTCTCATGAAAAAGGAATGATATGATGGATAATTTTGCACAAATCCTTTAATGCCTTCCAACACGTGACACATATACCTCAAGAAGATGTGCTACCCCCTTCAAGGTACAAATCAATTTTGATATTCCTATATTTGAAGGTCAAATAGATTCGGATACTATAGACAAATGGTTAAACCTTATAGAAGGGTATTTTTCTATCCACAACTTTTCCTATAGAGAAAATATTACATTTACGCTCCTCAAAGCCATCCCCCATGTCAAAGAATTGTGGGAGACTTTCTATGAGAAAAAGGAAATAGAGGGATCTACATTATTTGTAGTAGCACCAACTTGGGGTTCCTTCAGGGATGCTATTAAGGAAAAATACTACCCTGTTGGAAGTTATGATGACTTATATACAAGATGGACCACACTAAAACACGAATGGGTCTAAACAGTGACCTTGTGCACCAAAATGGATATCAAATAATCTTATCAAAATTTGGCTCTCAAATACCGCAACGGTATGCATAGATACATCTAGACATAAATGAATTTTCTGTACATTTCTTCCTTGGGAGTGGCCTATTGATATGCTTTCACAATCGAGTAGAAGTTTAAACAGAAGATGTGACAATTTGGTTCTGCAAACCCCTCACATCAGAAGTAGGGAAAAGGAGGTCCCAACCCATAGAACAAAGGATAGAGAAAGGATGGACAACCTTAAGACAACCAATCCAAACCATAAACAACGAAGGAGAATGGGAAGACAAAGAAAGACACTAGTAAATGGTGTGAGTTCCATAAGAGCCCCTGGAATAACATCGTTGAATTCCACTCAAAGAATTCATTAGTGGTCGAGGTGAAAGCCTCTGAATCAGATGTAGGCTCCAACTCTGATTCAAAACCAAAAAAAGGGAGATTGATCATTGATGTAGAACCCAGTGCCACTGTTGCTACCACCACCAAGGTCCATCCCGAGAAACCTGATGAACTAGAGGAAGGTGAGCACCTCTTTCATTCATAGATGTGGGTGAATGGTACTCTCCTTCACTTCATCATTAGCAGCGCTAGCTAGAAGAACTTTATCTCAGCAGAGGTCATCAAGTGGTTGTCTTTGTCGACATCACCACACCCACAGACGTACACCATCAGATGGCTCCACCAAGGAAGAGATCTCCACATCAACCAACAGTGTTGCCTAACCTATTACATTAAGCCCTTCAAAGACGAGGTATTGTGTGATGTTTCCCGCCTTGAATTTTGTGATGTTCTTTTGGGCCAACCTTATTTATGGAAAAGAGATGTTATATATGAGTCTATGCCTCATAATGTTATTATTACTTTGGATGGAAGATTATACAAGATACCAGAGGTAGTCCCATCTACCACCATTTCATTGATATCTTCCAAGCAATGGAGAAAGGTCATCTCTGAGACCGGGAAGTCTGTTTTCTTCATGATTCATGCTCAAAGTGAGAGGAACGTTGCTGCCAGATCCATGGCCTCTGCAATAGGTCTCTCCACGCAGAAGAAGAACGTGGATAAGGTCCTAGAAGAATACAATTACATATTATCCACAACCACTAGGGTACCTCAGCACTGCCAAGTCAAGCACTCAATTGATCTAACCCCTCACGTATCACTACCCAATGGCTAGTTTATTGCCACTCCCTGTTAGAAAATGAGGAAATAAAACACCATATCTAAGATCTTCTCAGAAAGGGGCACATATTCCCAAGATTATCACCTTGTGGAATCCTAATCATGCTTTTTCAAAAGAAAGATAGGTCATGGTGACTCTACATTGATTACCGGACCATAAATAAAATCACAGTTAGGAACCGTTACCCAAATTCCCCAAATTGATGATCTTCTTGACCAAATCAAGGGTGAAAAATACTTCAGTAACATTGATCTGAATTTCGGCTACCACGAGGTCCCAATATAACATACCAATGTATGGAAGACTTCTTTCAAGTCCAAAGAAGGTCTTTTCAAATGGTGGGTCATGCCCTTTGGCTTGACAAATGCCCCAACAACTTTCATTAGGATGATGGATGATACACTGCGACATTTCACCAATTATTTTGTGGTGGTGTATTAATTTGGATCACATCCTAATATTCACCAAGAATTGGGTGGAATAGTTGCAGAACATTCAACAGGTTCTGCACACTTTGTGACAATACAAGCTATATGCAAATTTGGAAAAATGCTCCTTTAGCATGAACAAGGTCTAATAACTAAGCTATTTTGTTTATGAGTATGGGGTGCATGTCGATCTAACCAAGATATAGGTCATATGTGACTCTCCATCCCCGACCACACTCAATAAGCTTCAGAGCTTCTTAGGCCTTGCCAATTTCTATCATAGGTTCATGTTGGGATTCTACCCACATTGCATGGAACCTTAGCCAAGTGACTAGGGGTGGTGGCAAGAAAAAATTTGTGTGGGGTCAGTCGCAAATAAAGTGTTTGATGATTTGAATCAACACTTATGCTCAACCTCGATGCTCTCACTACCCGACCTACAACAACCTTTTGAGATTGAGACAAATTCTTTAAACTATGTTGTGGGCACAATTCTCACTCAACATGGACATCCTGTGGCCTATTATAGTGAGATGCTATAAGATATTTTTTGTAAGTACCCCACTTATGAAAAATAAATGTAATCCATTGTACAAGCCTACTGCCAGTGGAGGCACTACATTCTCGGGAAGGACACAATCATCCACATCGATCATAAGCCTCTACAGTTCATGAAAACAAAAAACAAATTGTAGAATGACCACCATCATAAGTGGTCCATATACTTGCAGTAGTTCCATATCAACATCAGGTATAATACATGGAGTACCAACTGCTTTGTTGAGTGCCTCAGTTGAGCTCCAGTTGCCGCACTAAACACGTTGCTACACTCCTGTGGACATGAGACCTCTGGATGGACCCAACTCTATGAGTGATATATTGACTTCGCCACTACCTACCAGATGCTGGGAAAAACATAGTTTTCACTAATTTTCATCTATAGGATGGGTTGTTGTTCCATCTCCACCATCTCTATGTTCCATCAAGTGAGCGAGCGAAGCTGATTTGGGAATCTCACTATAGTCGAGTGGTAGGACACTTCTGCATAGAGAAGACACTGGAAGTGTTGTAGAAACATTTGTATTGGTCGAAACTCTAATAGGATGTTAGCAAGTATATTAGGTCTTGCATGGCCTGCACCAGTGTCAAACCAACCATTAAGAAATAAGGCATGCACAACCCTCTTCCTACTCTCGACTAGCCCTGGGAATCCATCTCAATGGAGTACATGTCAGGCCTTCCTTCAACCAAGAAGGGAAATGACTGTATTTTCGTGGTTGTTGATCAATTTTCCAAAACGGTGATTATGTTCACCTACAAGAAGAGCATCACAATAAAGGCCACTACCAAGATCTTTTTTGAAGGAGTGTGGGTACATTTTTGGATACCACAAACCATCATCTCTAATCAAGATAGTCTATTCCTTAGCACTTTTTGGTCAAGCCTCTGGTTAGGGATGGACACCAAGCTCACCAAATCCACAACCTTCCACCCCCAAATGGATGGCCAAGCCAAGGTCATCAACAGGATGATCGAGCATATTTTGTGCATATACAATTCCAAGCATCCACACACATGGGATAAAAGTCTTCCTTATGTTCAACATAGTTACAACAGATCCATACATAGCTCAACCAACCACATCCCCTTTCAGGTGGGGTTGGGATTTCAACCATTAGGTCCCATGGATATTTCACTACCCCTTCCGTCCACACAGGCATAATCATTGATATAGATTATTTTTGGAACAAAATGAAAGAAAATATATTACAATGAAATACTCATGAAAATTTCCAGAAACAGAGAAATACAACAATACTTGATTTCTATTAATGAAATAATTTTAAAGAGACTATAAAAATACAGAGTGCAAGACTCAATAGAATGGTGGAAGATTGATCTCTGAGAAGAGATATGATGGCTACGCTCATTCGCAAGAAGATGATTACAATGAGGCTCTGAAGGCCTTTTTATGATAAACATGAATGCCAAAACCCTAGACATCCAAAAACCGAACCCTAGGAGATGAAATTGCAAAATTCATGTGGGCCTCGTTTGGGTAAGTTGGTACATTAACTTCTCGGTGTCGTTAATTTTTCATATGATCTCCATTTTAGGCACGTGATAGCCCATTTTAAAGGTATTTTCGAGAACTATGCATTACACCATCAAACTCTGACTCCATCTATAGTTTGATTGTGGTGAGCCAAAAAAACATTGTTTAGGGCCCCAAAACGAACCTGGAAGTACAACAAGATGTGTTGATATGAAAACATACAAAATAAGCCAGTTAGATTAGGTGGGAGGCCACCAGTATCCACCTGGAAGATGTGTAGGGCTTCAGACAACACTAGAAGTGTAGAACCCACAATTATAAGGAAGTACAGAAGAACGTGCTGCACTAAAAAGTGAAAAGAGGATCCAGTTGGAACAGGTGGGTGGCCACCAATATCCACCTGGTTCAATCCTCCCCTCTTAGGAAGCAATGGTCTCCATTGCATTGAGTGCCCAGGGATGAGGGGAAAGCATTTTCTAAATATGATGCTTGGTGATTTGTGTGCCTTGTTGGAGAAGTTGTGCTTCTTGTCTTGAGGAAAATTGTCACAAACTTGTTGTTGGAGGGATTGAATCTGTTACACCAACACGTTATCTCTGGGTTGGATGGGGCATTGTGTTAGCACCATTGTAGGTGAAGAAACAATATCTTATGTCTCTTCAACAATTTGTTTTTATTGGATAAAAGGTGTTGAGATTGCAGTGGTCATAGTGGTCTTCTACGCATCATTTGAACAGACTGTGAAGATGATGAATTTTGCAGTATGAGAGATTAACTTGCGGTGTTGTTTTGGTGGAACAATAGTCAGAAATACCTCGTGTATCCTGTACAGTTGACCTCCGAGAGTAATAATGACACTACGAGGTATAGAATCATAGACAACATGATGTTTCCATATATATGGTTGGCCCAAAACAACATAATAGACATCAAGAGGGGAAATATCACACACTACCTCATCCTTGAAGGGATGGATGCCATAGGACAAGCGACATTGTTGTCTGACATGAAGATCTCATCCCTGGTGAAGCCACCCGATGTTGTACAGCGTGGGTGTGTTGTTGTCGACAATCCCAACTATTTGACAACTTTAGCTGAGATGAGGTTCTTCTGATTGTCGTTATCAACAATGAAATACAATGGGTTCCCCTTCACCCACATCTATGAATGGAAGAGGCGCACCCCCTCTTCAGGATGTACTAGTTCTTCTAGCTAAATTGCTTTGGTCATGACAGTAGAAGGGGGGTTTGTGTCGATGATCTATCTTTTTTCAATATTTTCTGGAACAGATTTTGAATCATAGCTCGACTCTGTGTCTTTGACCTCGTCCACCAATAAATGTTTCGAGCAAAATTTATCGGTGTTGTGCCAGGGGAGTTTTTGGAAGTCACACCACTTCCCAATGTCATTATTATTTTTAACTTTACCCTTTTTGTCCTATGTTTTGGACTGGTTGTCTAGAGGCTATTGGTTAGGACCATCTTCACCATGCTTTGGTTGTTGAAGATTTGTAGACCCAAATTCCCATTTGTTCTAGTGCCTAAAGTTTTGCTCGATTTTGACAACATATTGATAGGCAACTCCCAATGATGAGATATTTAGGAAATCCATTTCATTTTGGATGTACCTATGTAGAGCCCCACGGTATTTCAGAACGAGATGTCGCTCAGAGTATTTGATACCCAACTTGGTGTGCAAGGTATGGAAATTATTTGTGAACTCCGACACTATTTGGGTCTTCTCTTTCCGCAGTGTGGTCCATCTCATGTACTAATATTCATAGTTATCAACATGATAGCATTGTTCTTTGACTGCATCCACAAACAAATCTCAAGTGGGCTCGGCCGCATATATTCCAAATTCATATGTGGAACTTTGCTCCTAGTAAGTTTCCCACCAATGTTTGATATGGGGAAGAGCCTTGAGGAGTGTGAAGGTGATGTTTTCCCTGTCGAAAAAATGTTGAACAGAGAAATAACCTTCTAATAGATTTAACAATTTTTCTAGGGCATCTACATCTATCTGACCTTCAAATATGAAAATATCAAAATTAACTTGTACCTTGAAGGGAGAGGTTCCTCCAAAATGGTCGCTTGATGAATATGTGCATGTTGCTATCGACATGTGTTGAAGGATGTGTAAAAAATTCTCCATTATTGCATCCCTCTATTGCGCGAGAGCTTGCTCAAGCAACATGTTAATAAAATATTATGCTTCGTCGTTTTTATTTTCTGCCACCATCAAGGGTTTATTGGGCATGCGAGAGTGGTTTTCCTTAAGAGAGACAAACTTGAGACCCAACTGGCTATACTCGGACCTCGTCAGGGACATGCGTTGAAACTTGATCAAGAACAGCCTGCTCTAATACCACTGATCTGGATTATTTTTGGAACAAAATGAAGGCAAAGATATTATAATGAAATACTTATGAAAATTTCTAGAAACAGATAAATACAACAATACTTGATTTCTATTAATGAAAGAATTGTAAAGAGAATGTAAAAATACAAAGTGCAAGACTTGCTAGCATGGTGACATCTTTATCTCTGGGAAGAGATGTGACGGCTACGTATTTCATAAGAATATTATTACAATGAATCTCTGAAGGCCTTTTTATGATAAACATGAATTCCAAAACCCTAGGAGATTAAATGTCAAAAGTCATGTGGGCCCCGTTTGGGTAAGTTAGTACATTAATTTCACGGGGTCGTAACTTTTCCATACAATCTCTGTTTTAGGCGTGTTATAGCCCATTGGAAAGTTCATTTTGAGAAATACACATTACACTGTCAAACTCTGACTCTGTCTATGGTTTGAATGAGGCAAGCCAAAAAAACAATGTTTAGGGCCCCAAAACATCCCTCGAAGTACAACAAGATGTGTTGATATGAAAAAATACAAAATAAATCAGTTGGATTAGGTGGTAGGCCACCAATATCCACCTGGAATATGTGTAGGGCTTCAAACAACCTTGAAACTGTAGAACCCATAATGACAAAGAAGTACAGAAGAATGTGTTGTACTAAAAACTGAAAAGAGGAGCCAGTTGGAACAGGTGGGTGGCCACCAATATCCACCTAGATCAATCATCCCATGCAAAAAATGAAGTCGACAAAGCCATCCGGTTCATTGAACAAAGCTAGCACATCCGCCAATAGGTTCAGGATATTTTGCAGAAGTCCAATACCAAGTACAAACAACACCATGATCAATACCAGGTGCCACACAAGTTTTAGGTGGGAGATAAATTTTGGTTGCACTTGCAGAAAGATCACCTTACAGGACCCCATCGGAAACTTAGTGGCAACTCCTACAACAAGGCAAGTGGCTCACCCGGGGCCAAATTCAATAGAAGTTTCCTCCTATGATGGGGTAACTCAACGCAATGGAGACCATTGCTTCCAAAGCATGGAGGATTGACCCAGGTGGATATTGGTGGCCATCCACCTCTTCTAGTTGGCTCACATACAACTTTCATCTTGGCAGTTACAATTTTTATCTTGGCAATTGTTTCTAGCTTTTCGGGTCCTAAACTTCTAGGGTCATTTTTTATGCCCTAAACATCGTTTTTGGTAACACCACAGTCACATTGTAGGCTCTATTTAGAGTGTGATGGAATAATATGTAATCATCGGATAGACTTTTACAATGGGCTATCATGAGCTTAAAACAGAGATCGTATGCAAAGATTAGGACCCTGGAAAGTTGATGTACCAACTTACCCCATCGGGGCCCACATGAATTTTGGCGCTTCATCTCCCAGGGTTAGATTTTTGGATGTTTAGTGTTTTTTGTTTACTTCTTGATGCTAAAAAGGCCTAGAGGTCTCATTGTAATGTGCTCAGACAAATACGCGTAGTTGCCACATCTCTTCTTAGGAATTAGCTACCACCATTCAAGCAAGATTGTTTTCACTCTGCATTTTTACAGTTTCAACAAATTTCTTATTTAATAGAAGTTAAGTTACATTGTATCTAGATGTTATTATTCTATGTATATTTGTGTGAATGTTATAGATTTGTGTTCCATTTCATTCCGCGGATCATTATAAGAAAAAAAGTAGTATAATATCATAATTATTTTATTGTAATTAAATAATTTTTGAACTACAAAAAAAAATGTTATATGATTAAAAACTTAAAATCACAATCTCTTGGTTCACCACCCTTTATGATTAAAAAACTTGAACATGATCATGCACTTTTGTTGGTTGAATTTTCATTCATCTTTTTTATACCTACTGAAGGCATAGGTATATAGCAATCTATATGTGTTCATTCAGTATTAGATTTTTTTTACTTATTTAAGTATTAACACTGCAATTATTAATTTAAAGCATTTTTCTGATGTTTGATTGGTGGTTCAAATGACCCTGTTATTGTAGAGCTACCCAAATTTTACACCTCAATCTTAGTTTAAAGCATAGGTTTGCTTGATAATTTTTCCCCAACTGAGAAATGTTAGAAGAATAATGCTAACATTACTTATAAACAATAAATCATTACTTATAAACAATAAATGTTTGTTTTTATTTGGTATGAGTGATAATGTGGCGGTCTGCATGCTGTATAACATGCAATTTCACCATGCATGGATGCTAATCACCAAGTGGCTCTGCAACAATGGCACTCTTCACGGTACACTATTATTCAAAGACAAAAAATGGATGCATAAGCCGGGAAGAGGGCTTATGATTCTCAAAGAAAAACGCACATGAATGCCAACATATTCAAAGCGAATGAGTGCCCAATTAATTTGTAAAAGCGCAGCGTCCCCGAATTTGCTCTGCACTGCCCGTGAGCAGACCGATACTTCCCATCTTCTCCTTCGACCTTGCAAAATCTGAGAGAAATGACGAGCTCTGCAATTCTGTATTGACATATGCTGGAGCCTCGTTGTTGGTCAGAAGTGCAGCAGCCACTTCTTTTATCTCTGCGCGTTGCTTTTTTTTGCGATTTGTGTGCTGCTTCCTTGCTTTAAGCTTATTGCAGCCCTGCACAAGAGAACCCAATGCACTTCTATCTACTTGGTGGACGGTAGCATTCAAGAAGCCGAGCGCTGGCCCTCTTTGCACCCATAAATCGAGGTAAAATGAACCTACAATTTATAATGTCATTGAACTAGCGTCAATCTTGTAAGGATTTTTTAAGGCCAATAAATGTCATCAATTGATGAACTAGCGCCAATCTTGTAAGGGTTTTTCGAGGCCAATAAAAGCTGTCTGGAAGTGTGAAAACCGCCAATCTTGTAAGGGTTTTTCAAGGCCAATAAGAGCTGTCTTGAAGTGTGAAAACCTAACAAACATGCCAATTTGACTATCAAACCGAGTTACATATGAAGGCACACTCTTTAAATCTTGGATTTTGCCCTCTAACTATATCGTTAGGACAGTCAAAGAGGTTCGCCACTCCCGCTATAATGCAGGAAGGCGCAGATCCTTTCTACTTTTTTCTGTCACCAACAAATACAGAAATCCAAAACCACACACCAGAAAACTTCTTCTATGCAAAAGGCCAACGAAACTTGGATGATAAGAGGCGTATTAGTTGCAGTACTTGATTTCAACTCTCTCCACACCTCAATTACCTACTCAGGAAAAGGATTGGATTAGCTCCTGAATGCTTCACGCTTACCTCAAATGCAAGCTCTTTTATTGAATTGTAATTTAACACAAACAGGTACGTTAGAGCCTCAGGCATCCCCGAAAGCTGTGGAAAGAAAATGGCAGAAACCCTTCCAAACCCTTTAACGCAAATTATAAAATGCCACCAAGAAACCTCATATTGAATAGAAATACGAATCTCTGTTTATTCAACGTCCTTTTGCTACAACTTGTCATATCTCGGTCTTTTCTCATTTTTTGGGGGTTCCTGTACCTCTCATGCTTTGTTAACGATGACCCCAACATACCCCATTCTCGTCTCCTCTAGAGGGAAGAATTGTTTGTTTATACATTTTGTCAAACAGTATGCTTGTGCTTGTGTGACCAGAAGACGTGGGATAGTAATAGTGCAGTGCCGTTTTGCAAGTATTTTCAAATCTGTCGTTTTGATTTTGAGCTGGCAAAGTTTGCATTTTCATTCTAACAATGCAAGTCCATGTTTATTAGGTGTCCACATTCACTGTGATGGGTGATAATGTAGTTTAGTGTCATTTTGAAAAGTATATTCAAATTTTCAACACTCTAAACATGATTCCATTTTTATTAGACACCTACAATTTGACTGTCAAATTTTTGACACCCTAAACATAACTCCATGCTTATTAGACAGCCATATTCTGGCTGTGACTAATTACAATATGGTTTTCTATGCAGAAATTTCATCAACTACCACCAATGGACAATGCTTATTAGACAGCCATATTCTGGCTGTGACTAAGTACAATATGGTTTTCTATGCAGAAATTTCATCAACTACCACCAATGTTGTCCAGGAAGAAAAGCGTTTTTCTTTGTATAATACTAAATGCCATGCTTTTAAAAAGAGGCTTTGGACCACCAACTTCATCTCTAATGAAGAATATACACACATTTGCAGGTAGAGCTTTGCTGCTTTTTGTCCTGGTCTATTCCTATTCCTAAATGCTAGATATAATGGTACTATATATTTTACAATTATGTGGATATGTAGCTTCTGTTGAATCATTTGAGACTATCTTTGATAGCTCTTACAGATCCATGGAAAAATATATTTGGGCCATTATCCTTATATACAGTTAGATATTACCTTATGTATTATGGGAAGGGATTTAAATCCAATTAGATTTATAATTACTATGATTTATAATTACTATGAAGAACAGGTGTAATGTTCTTCATATAAGTTTAATATGTGGGCTGCCATATTAAACTATATTACACTTATAATATTTTAATCATGTGTAATATTATGATTTAATAAAATATTATCGGCATTAATATTTCATTAATATGTCCAAATAGACTATGTAATAGCATAGCCTGTTTGTACATATTACCTCAATAGGTAATATTAGAACAATTAAATGATATTGAACATTTACATTTATTATTGGAATTAAATATTATAAGTAATAAATTTATAATTAATTAATTAATAGTCATTGTATCTTTTATTTTTTTTCTAGTTTTGTAATGCAATTTAGTCATCTTTGAAGCTAAATACAATGTTTTCTAGTTTGATGAGTGTTTCTTCTTAACTGGTTCGTTTGTTGCTTGTTGTTTGGTTTACAATTTGATCTGCGTTTCTGCCTTTCATCGTTTCAGAGTAAGTTTCCATGTCATATTAACTGAAGTTAGTTTTTTTTTTTTGTNTTGTTATTGTTTTTTTTTTTACTTCCCTGTGTTCAGCCCCTACACCCACAGGTGAACATGCAGTGGTGTTATTTGCCATGTCTGACGAGGTCAATATCTGTTCTGCTGTGAAATTTTGCTGGTGCTTCGGTGTTGACATGAAATATATACAACACCAAAACATTCAGACTTTGTTTTTGTTGGATGGGAGAAAAAATGTTTCCCTGATGTGGGCCAAGATATCTTTGGTTAGTTTTAGTGATTTACCGGGGGATAGAAAAGATCTGTTTATGGCAGGTAGAGACAGACAGGAATTTCCAAGTGCTTCAATGAATTCTGAGAAGTGTGCAGACACAGTTCTCGACAGGCAAATACAGGAGAGGACGCTCTGTGATGGAAATAGAGATAAAGATGGTTCAGTGGATCTCGAGTCGCCTGAAAATGCAGAGCACGAATTTGACAAAGTTGATGTTGAAAGACTGCCGACCGTAGTTCTCATTGGAAGGCCAAATGTGGGGAAATCAGCGTTGTTTAATAGGTAAGATTGAATACTTTAGTTGTCCCGTTGCACTAAAAAATCTCCTGAGAATGAGGTATCCCCTGGTCCGGATAAATCATAACCAGATATTTCGCTCCGAAATGTGAAGAACGTTGAATTGTTAATTTTATGTGTTTCTTAATGTTCAGTACGTTTGAACCGTGCACGGAATTCTGAATATATTCTGTTCATTTGAAATTGGTAACAGGTTAATAAGGAGGAGAGAGGCCCTTGTGCACAACACACCTGATAGTCATACGGCCCGTGATATTCGTGAAGGTGTTGCTAAATTGGGGGACTTACGATTTAAAGTAGTAGACTCAGCGGGGTTAGAGAGGGAAGCAACTTCAGGAAGTGTCCTTGCAAGAACTGCAAGGCTGACAACAAATGTTATTGAGAGGTCTCACATGGCAATATTTCTCTTCGATGCCAGTTCCTTTACACCATAGCTTGGCTATAAGGACAAAACTAAGAAATAATGCGTAGTCCAGCATAATCACGTAAATTCACGTAATAATGTGTGTCAAATTTTCTAGAGCTACCTGGATCCATCTCTACTATTGTCGTATTGTCCCCAGGATTGCATTTTATCTAGAGTTGAGCTGCATAATATTTGTCCATTCCGGTAAAATTGTAAAGCCTGCTGCTAAAGGAGGTGCAGTGGGAAATCCCTATAGTGTGGGCGCCTGCACCGAGTATTGGTATATATAACTTGAGAGTACGATGCCATAATATAAATCAATCTCCGTATAAAAGATCGGAAACAGCAATCAAAATTCAACACGTCACAGCTCGTAAGAGGGGGGTCCAGCACGTATCGTATAGACATGATTATAAAGAGAAATTATTTTCACCTACAGTTATTGGAGCGAAAAAGACATTGGACATGGGAGAGAAAGTGTTGTTACTAATCTTAACTCAGCTGCGTTGGGGCTTCGAACTCTTACACTACAAGGATACCCGGTGTCTTCAGGGAGATATATCCACATTTTATTACTAAATCGCTCGTTTATGTTCTTTTCTAATAGCAGCCAACTGCCATCTACGTAGTCATAGATTTGATAATACATTATGCATTAATATCAGGTGTGTTGGAGAACCTTAGAAACGTGAAGGGGCAGTTTGCCAGTTCTTCAATCAGCAGGAGAAATCCGAAGTGTTGTCAATTTATTTCGGACCTCTGAATGGGTTATTTGCGACACCTTTTGTAAGTGGTGTTTCATACTAAGCGTACAATTTATATCAACTTTTTAAATGAGTGTTCTAAGGTGTCTATCTAAGTCAATAGGTATGATTAGTTTGATTCACCCATTATGGATTTTTAATAATTTAAATAAATATAAATGTAAAATTTCTTTATTCATTTTTTTTTAACAAAATGAATTATCCATTTAAAATGAATGCACCAATAATGTTCATGTTTATATGTATAGGTATTTTCACATATATTGTTAAATAAAATGATAATGTATTTATTTATCTATTTCTATATTTTATCTTTCTAATTTTGTAATCAATTGATTCAACCAGCTAATATCTTATCTTGCACCCACCATACTAATGTTTATGAGTTGTATGTTTTTGACTCATTTTTCAAATATTAGTGTGATGGACTTGGTGCCTTTCCTATGGACATCTTTGATAATTGAAATTTTGGAAATCATATTTTCATGGCTTCCTTTATTTTCTATCATCTTTTTTAGGATTTTTTTTAATACAATGGAGACATATTTTACAAAGCACCAATTTCTTAACAATATGGAAAAAATTGTGAAAAAATGTCCAAAGATGAATTTGACTTTTTGCTAAGATTATGGATAGAAAATGAAAAATGTTCTCATAGTGATTACAACATACATATAGGAACATTGACCCACATATTTATGTCCTTTCCAAGTAACATATACACGATTGATTCCACTAGATGTTCACTTTTGTTGCTACCATTTCCGACATGTATTGGATAGATATGGAAAATAATAAATGATGTCTCTATTTCATTCTCCAAACATGGATTAAATGTGC
>ML805143.1:423919-442850 GCA_009831015.1 Picea engelmannii | reverse complement strand
TTTAGACAGACTTTCCTGATGGAGTGGTTGGAGAGCTCCCCTATGGTAAGGTCATGGAGGTCAAAGTTGTCCTTGAAGCTTTCATTGGCTATTCTGTCTGCGAGGGAGTTCACCTTCCGTCGGACATGGAGGAAGGAAATGGAGTTCCTAGAATCTAGGAGTTGAGAAATATGAGGAAGGACCTGGTCCAAGAGTGAGCTTGGGGGGGATTTTTATTTTTGAGAGTCATTTTGAAGACGAATTGCCAAAGAGATAATTAGTTGAGAGTAATCATTGACTAAAAGAGGGACATGAGATCTTTTTTTAGCAATTACGAGGCCATGGAGAAGACCCGAGAGTTTAGTTGCATTGTTACTGTCATGGCCAATGGTTCCATAATAGAGACGAACAATATCCTCCGTGTTGTTTCTGAAGATGCCTCCAAAACCCGTAGGACCAGGATTACCTTTTGAGGCACCATCAAAGTTGAGTTTGAGGAAACCAATAGGGGGGGGACACCAGTGACCTGGGCTGGTGGGGGCCCTCATGTGGGAATCTATAGAAGAAGGGGCCGACGTGGATGGAAGGGGTGATGTCCCATCGCTAAAGAAGTAAAGCTTTGTTTGGATGAGCTTTGAAGTCAAGGTAAGACCAGGAATGGAGAAGGACTGTCTCTATCAGTTGTTTTCTACAGATGGTCCAGAGGGAGTCTTCGGATGAGGACTTGTCTTCGAATATGTGACGGTTACACTCTTTCCAAATGTTCTTGACAATGAGACCCGAGAGAAACTACCAAAGGAAGTTGAGAATTAAGTTCCAGTAGGGACTGTAAGTCCAATTTTTGAGTGTATGAGTTATGTTGCCATGAATTTGATCGTAATTTCTACAAACCATCGCTACCTTATCCCATAAGTTGCTGGAGAAAGAACAACTATCAATAAGATGGTCTATCGATTCCTCATTGTTGTTACAAAGAACACATATCGAAGGTCTAGAGAATCCTCTTTTGAGGATATTGTCCTAGGTGAGGATGCACCTATGATGGACCTACCATAGAAAGATTGAGATCTTTGGCCAAGTCTTGAGGGACCAAAGCTTGGCCCAGCCAGGGTCTTGAGGGTCTGGCATGGGGGGGATGATAATTTAATAGGCTTCTTTAACAGTGAAAGTTCCTCTAGGCTAGTACCCCCATCTAAGCTTGTCATTGACCTGACTGATTTGAATTTTATGATTGCTTACATCTTCTGCGATTTGTGTTATGGTTTATGTCGACAGGTGGAGAAGAGAGTTATGGAGAAAAACCATTGCCTGAAGTGATGTTTATCCATGGTGTGCTAGTAGTCCTTAACATTTGCAATGCCTTGTGGAGGTAGGTTATGATGTCTTTCCAAGCTTGGAAGCTATTTCCAAGAGTCCGACCAGAAGTTTTCCATGGCATCATTTTTGATTTCCTAAAAGTTGTGTTGTCGTATGAGGTGGCATTGTCATTTTTTAGAATTCTAAATGAGGGAGCCTTGAAAGATAGGAGTGAAGCATATCAGGTTGTGGGGATCCTAGTTTAGGTCATATTTTTTGTGCCAGAGCTATGCCCAAGGACTACATCTGTTGGATATCGAATTCCACCAGGTTTTCTCACTGAGAGCTTCATTTCTTTTGATTGGGTCCCTTAGGTTGAGGGCACCAATATGATTTGGTAAATAGATTGTGTCCCATTTGACCAGAGCCCATTTGTGGATGTTATTATCCCCAATCCATAGAAAAGTGCATTGTACTTTTTGGATGGAGTTGAGCACCCATTTGGGGGTGCAAGAACAAAGAAGAGATACAACAACATTGTTTACAAAATAGATTTTATGAGAACTAGGCACCCTGGAAGATTGAGATTTTTGAAAGTCCAAGGGGAGATATTTTGATTTAGTTTGTCGATAAGCTCCTTCTAGGTGGAGTGTTTGATGGTTGAGGCGATTAAAGGAGTGCCCAAGTACTTGGAGGGGAGAGAGGAGGAATCAAAATCCAGGGTTCTAGCAATATTTCTTTGAGTATTGGGGGGCATGTTGAAGAAGAAGATGAGAGATTTGTCCAAGTTGACAGAGACTCCCAAGGAATCTGAGAAGGTGTTAAACAATATTTTAAGGTTGCAAGCTTCTTGAATGGAGGGGTGGGCGAGGAGTAGGATTTCATCCACAAATTGTTGGTGGGTCAAAGGATGACTATTGTGGAGATTCAGTCCTTTAAGAGAGCCATTTGTGGTGGTATTTTTTAACATTCGACTTAAACCTTCTACCATGAGGATAAAGATAAAAGGGGAGAGAGGATCTCCTTTTCAGATTCCTCGAGAAGGGAGGAAGGTGGGGGAGGGAAGATGTTGAAAAGAACCTAAAAGAAGGTAGAGTAAAGGAGGGAGAGTATTTAACGAACCCAATCTTGACTGAAGTCGGAGGCTAGGAGAATATTTTCAATGTATTCTCACCTAAGACGATCAAAGGCTTTGAAGAGGTCTAGTTTGAGCAGCATGCTCGGTTTCTCGGTGGATTTTAGGGAATGGATGACCTCATGGGAAAGAATGATTCCATCCAAGATTTGTCTTCCCTCAACATAGCTCGTTTGCTCAGGGGAGATAAGCAGGGGAAGTAGAGGTTTTTGCCTGTTTGTTATGAATTTAGTCATGATTTTGTAGATAACATTGTAGAGAGCTATTGGTCAGTAATTAGTTGGAACTGCAGCATTTTCCTCTTTGGGGATCAAGGTGAAGAAGTGGTTGAGGGCATGGCAACATAGTTCCCCTCTTGGAGAGTGACTAGGCACATTAGAGAGGCATTGTGTTGATCAATGACTAAGCTGAGGATGTGGGTGGTAACTTGTTGAATGGCATCCCCCCTCGAGCGATTCTCCTCCCTGCGTAGTAGGAGAATTAAATATTTGGAAGAATTAAACATTCTTAACTTACAACTATCTATTAAATATTTAGAAGAATTAACCAAAATACTTAAATTCTTAAAACTTAGATTTATCAAATACTTTAAAAGTTTAACAAATTATTTTTAATTTGAATTTATTATATGAATAGAGAATCATTAACATTCTCAACTTACATCTATCTATTAAATATTTGAAAGAATTAACCAAAATACTTAAATTCTTAAAACTTACATTTATTGAATACTTTAAAAGTTTAACAAATTAATTTGAATTTGAATTTATTAAAAACTTTAAAAATTTATCAAAACACAACAAAATAATAAATTCTTACTCTTTAAAATTTTGATATTAAAAAAATAATAAATTCTTACTCTTTAAAATTTTGATATTAAAATAATAAAATTTTAATGTTTAAAAAAAGATATTAAAAATATATACTACTTTTTAATTATTTTAAAAATTTGATATTAAAATAGTAAAATTTTAATGTTTAAAAAAATAATATTAAAATATATGCTACTTTTTAATTATATTAAAATAAATATTTTTTCAAAAATTACATGATGCTAATTAAGACATGATGAGTTTTTTTAAAAATAAAACATCAAATTTGAAAGTTTTTCGTTACTGTTTATTAAATTTGCCACAGTAAACGTAACATGTCTCTTTTGTACTGTTTATTGATTTGTGTTTATATTTTGGATCACTTTTGTTGATGATGATGATATGATTTTTAAGGTCCACTAAGATTTAATTGGTATATCCGATCTTAAGAGGGTAAGTGATTACTTGTGATTCTTTAGAATTTTGTCTCTGTGCTAGAAAAGCATTAAGAAAAGCTTTCCAAGATCACCATACTTATGTTGAGTTAAGATGTTAGAAAGGTTGATAGTGTGATAAATATTTTGAAAATGAGATTTAATATGAGTATAGACTGGACAATCTAAGAAAAAATGCTTGTTCATTAATCTATCTCTTTTATGAGAATTGATTAACTGCCACTCTTTGAAATGACATTGATCATATTTGCTGATTTTTATGCAGATCTTGGGCCACTTTGATTGCCCAATATTTGTTTCGTTAATCCATCTCCTAAGAGATGGCATTGTCTGCTACTCATGTTTGTTGCTGTCAGTTCTGATGAAGGATATCAATTAAGATTTTCTGCTATTATTGATTTTGGTGGATGTTCTTTCTATTATAAATTAATTATGATTAAAAAAAATAAAAAACCTAACTAAAAGACAAAATTAGATTAGGTCCCCAGTGCCCCTGGCTACCTTGCAGGGATTCTTGAAGCCAATACAGAAAAAGTAAACGGGCAAGATGGTAGCTCCTGCTGCTGTCCTATTTAGTTTTTCATGTAATGACAAATGATGAGAGGATATTCAGGGTATTAGTCATGGCCCATCAACTTCGACTTTCATTAAATTAAAAATCTAAGTAATAAAAGTTGAGGAACTTTGCGTCCAGGTTCTATGTTTGTTTCAACTAAAAATTTCAAAGTAACATATCGATTACGAGAGCCAATTGATTCACCACCCTCCCAGATTTCATTGAATTAGTTGCTTTCACGTTTTATTATAATGGAAAAAGACGCATCTTTGAATTGAGATTTACACACAAGGTTTGAAGTCAATCTCTCTCTTAAGGTTTTGGGCTGATCATGATCGACCACCATTGGTTTTACAACATATTAGCCAATCTTTTCCATGCAATGGTTATGTCGGCATCATACGCATCACCCAATTGGTTTTGAGACGCAGCAATACAAATATATCAAATGATATAATTACATTGACGAAACAATATAATCAGTTATAATTATTTTGAGGTTTTTTAAGGGTTTGGCTTTACATTCACAAAACAATACTATAAGTTATAATTAGAGAACAAACAAGAAGGGCCTTGAGAATACGCAAGGCCAAGGCCTACTGTTATCTGTGACCTATCAACTTTAATTGTAATTTGTCTCTTCCACTTTTTGACCGACCCATGACGTTTGGGTGAACACCTATGATAACCGACATAAAATTCAAATTACCAATCGATTACATGCATGATGCGGCTGACAATGGCTTGATATGGTTAAAGAGTACAAATTTTGACTTACTTTAAAGGTCCAGCAATTTGTCTTTTAGCTGCCAATAATCTCCATCACATTTTCGCCGGCAACCCTTTCGGTACCCAACACGTCTCCGCAACCTGATGCTCAACCTGAGGCAGGACCATCGACAACAGTGTTGAGGATCATAGGGTTTTCTCGAGAACAGGCCGATATACAACCGTTGGCAATCCATGTATTTTAATGGATAGTTATTCTTTTATAGGGACTTCAGCGATTTTTTTGTGTTGTAGGTAGAAGATGAAAGAAAATCAAAGTTGAAGATAAAAAGATCGTATAGACAAAAATGGAAAAAAACTAATTTAATGAAGACTACTCATTTAAATGATTCGAAGGAATAACTCCTACTTGTAATGATTAATAATATGATTATTATAGTGTGGTAGACTTATTCTAAAAAGTCTACCTAATAATAAAAGATGAGAAAATTGAATGAAATAGAGATGAAGATTGTTGAGAAAATCATGAAGAATTATAGGAGATAGTTAGGAAGATATTATTGAAAATAATTTCCCAATTATGATGCATTAGTTCTGTTCATCTCACATTATATACAAAAATCATTTGTATTATAATGTAACATTGGAAAATAATTGTTTAATAAAATTTCCCTCGGGGGATTGGAGAACATATCTTTGTTGTTCGTGCTTTGTATAGTGTAGTGTATGTGTTTTGGGGAGAATCTTAATTCCCACTTGGATTGGAAGTGTGTATCTCTTGTGCACCCAAAACAGAGTTATCCAAGGCGATTAGAAATCCAACAATATATAATTAAAATTTGAAGATGATCTCCATGTTGGACGAATTCATAAGACGATCTCTAGGTAGGAATTCTGAATGACTTATTGGATGAATTTTGAAAGACGAAGGTATTGCTTGAATAAGAAGATGGCAGAGAAGCACATGGGTTGTATTTTGTGCTTTCACGTGCATATTTGTTGGTGTAGTTAGCTATTATTCACAATGATCATAACGGAGGTCCATAACAGAGGGAAGAAGTTGTAGGTGGTGAAAGTTGTCAATTAATCATTCTATTGCCCAAAAAATGGCTTATCTTAGTCGATCGAATTTTGAAGAGTTACCATTATCTATAAATTAATTGCCACTGCCACTGCTTAAAAGATGGCTTATCTCGACCGATCGAATTTTGAAGAGTTACCACCGTTCATAAATTAATTTCCACCACCTTGACCATCTTATTGTTTTTGATCGAAGAATTATCACTACCACATTGTTTTATTTTTGGTTGATCGAATTTCAAAGGGGAAATGAACCATTAATGTTCTAGAAAATCCAAATCCGACTTACTTACAGTGAAGGGGCAAGCTAACCGACTAATTGTATCAGTATATATACATCTATGTAATCTTGATTTTAATATAGAAGAGAAAAAATAGAAATTGATAATGTACTCTATTTCTATTTGAATCTGAGTTTGTAAACTCATGATAATGTTCAAATTTATTACACAGTAATTTATTTTGTTGTAGCATGCATACTTTGTTTTCAGTTTGAAAACTTTAGTTAAATCCTTATGTTGTGCAGTGTTTTGTTGTAGAATCTTATTAAGTTTTTAGTACATAAGTACTGAGTAAATTTGATGTTGCAGGGAATGATTCAGTGAAGTTTTTTGCTGCTGTAACATGAGTTTTTAGTCTGCTATTATAATTCCCCTGATTCTGCTAGATCACTTTGTTTTGTTGTAAATCCATTTTACTCTTTGGTGAAACACCTACTGAAACACATGTTGAAAAGGTTGTTGTAGAATAGAGTATCGATCTTTGTGTATGATGCAGGAGTGGTTCATTTAAGTTTTTACTGCAATAGATCTTTATTTTTTGCTTAAACACATGTTGAAACACATTGTTGAAACACCTACTGAAACAGATGTTGAAAAACCTGGATGTAGCTTACAAGAGTTGTTACACAATGTTGAAACTTGTGTAATAATTGTTCATTGTTTTCAAAAGCACTCCCCTGCATCCTTCATTGTGGTATCGGAGCTAGTAATATTTCTAGTTCCTCGTTGTAACCGAATACAGTGATTTCGACTCTGATTTGAAATGGCTACAAACAATGATTTGGCTCAGCCACAGATTCCGGTTTTGACTAAAAGAAATTATGATTCTTGGTTTATCATAAAGAGAACAATTCTATGTTCTCAAGATATTTGGGAGTTTTTTACTGTTGGTTATCCAGAGCCTCTTGAACAAGCAACATAAATGGCTTTGACAGATGATGAATTGATTTTGTTGAAGGAGAACAAAAAGAAAGACAACAAATCCCTCAGTCTTACTCAACAAGGCCTAATTGAAACCATATTTCCGAAGGTGTCAAGTTCAGTTTCTTCAAAGCAGTCTTGAGACACTCTTCAAACTAGCTAGCAAGGTGTATCCAAGGTGAAGACTGCCAAGGTTCAAAATTTGAGAAGAGATTTTGAAAATATGAAGATGAAGGACAGTGAGTTAGTTGATAGTTTCATTACTCAAGTAATGAATGTTGTGGATAAACTAAGGAAATATGGTGAAGACCTCTTAGACAAGAGAGTAATTGAGAAAGTTCTCAGATTTTTTCCAAATAAATTTGAGTCCGCAGTTGTACCCATAGAAGAATTTAAAGATATTATTCTAATGCATATTGATGATTTAACTGGTTCTCTGATTTCTCATGAATATGGGATGTCTAGATATGATAATCCGTTAGAAAATTCCTTGAAATTCCATCTACATGTTACTAGAGGCAGATATAGAGGAAGATCTAGTAGCATAGGAAGAGGAGGTCAATTTGTTGGTCAAAGAAACAACAAAAATGATTCAGAATCTAAGGAGAAAACTCAACAGAATCCTCCTAATTTAAGGGGGAGTAGAAGTAGATCATGGTGGCAAGGAAATCAGAGGTATGATAAATATAAGGTAAAATTTTATTATTGTAAGAAATTTGGAAACTATGCTAACAAGTGTTGGAAGAAGGAAGCAGATGTTGGAAAACAGTCTGCACACATGACAAAGGAGTCAGAGGATGACCAGAAACCTGTGTTTCTGACTTGTAATGTCACCGAGGAAAGTTCAAATGATGTTTTTTTTTTGGATAGCGGATGTATTAACCACATGACTAGAAATAAAAACTTATTTTCTAGTTTAGATACCAATATTCAGTCTGAGGTAAAGTTGGGTGATGATAGTAAGGTAAGAGTTAATGGTAAAGGTGTGATTCATGTTTATACTAAGAATGATGAAATAAGAAAAATAGATGATGATTATAATGTACCTGGTATGAAATACAATATGTTAAGTGTTGGCTAGATGATAGAGAAAAAAATACAAAGTGTTCTTCAAGAACAAGGTATGTACAATGTATGATAAGTATCCATGTAAACAGTTGATTGCTAGAGTAGAGATGACAAAGAATATGATGTTTCCACTTATTATGAGAAATGACTTGACTAACTCTTCGAATGATTATAAAGATAATGGTTTAGATTAGTGATGGTTATGGCATTTGATATATGTCCATTTACATTTTGGTGGTCTAGATTTGCTACAGAAGAAGAAAATGGTGAAGGGGTTGCCCAACATTCAACAACCAGCAAGCTCATGTGAGAGTTGCATACTTGCAAAACATCATAGGGATAAATTTATTTCTGGAGTTTCATACAGGGCTAAAGCTCCATTGGAACTTGTTCACATAGACTTATGTGGACTGATGCAAATTCCTTCATTGAATGGTAATGTCCATTTTATGACTTTTATTTATGATTTCAGTCAAAAATTTGGGTTTATTTGCTGAAGTAGAAATCTAAAGGTTTTGATATATTTAAAAGGTTTAAAGTTTTGGTTGAAAAGGAGAGTGGAAAATATATTAAAGTCTTGAGATAAGACAGAGGAGGTGAGTATATTATAATTGATTTCATGGAGTTTTGTTAGTATCATGGAATCAAGAGACAATTTAGTTCTCGTTATACTCCACAACCAAATAGAGTATCTTAAAGGAAGAATCAAACCATTATGAATATGGCTCGAAGTATATTGAACTATAAACCAGATGTAACATGAATTGTAACTGACACAAAATTACGTAATAATGATGATGGGTCATGTGTTGATCTGACTCTGTATAAAAGTCTGGTTGGAAGTCTTATGTATTTGACACCAACAAGAACTGATATTATGTTTGTTTTAAGTTTGATATCTAGATTTATGGAGACTCCAAAGAGCACCCATTGGCAAGCTGGAAAAATGATCAGAAGATATGTTGTTGGAAAAACCAATTATGGTGTTCTAGACACATCAGATTCAGATTTTAAGTTGATCGGATATATAGATAGTGATTTTGCAGGTAATATAGATGATAGGAAGAAGCAACCCATTATGACTTTATCATATGTTGAGGCAGAGTCTGTTGAAGCAACAACATGTGCATGTCAGACTATGTGGATGAGAAAGATTGTAACTGAGTTATCGCATAAACAAAAAGAACCAACTTAGATTTTCTGTGATAATAAATCAACCATTACACTGTCATGTAATCATGTTTTCCACAAGAAAACTAAACATATTAATACACAATATCATTTTATTCGAAAGATGATAAATAACGATGAAATTTTTGTGGAATTTTGCAAATCTAAAGATCATTTTGGAGAAATGTTTACAAATCCTTTAACAAAAAAATTATTGAACATGCTAAATTGTGAATAATTTCATTTACAGTTTGAGAAAAGTTTGAATAGATAAATGTCAAAACTTAGTCATTGATCCATCACGACAAAGTGTGAGTGTCCATGGGTCGATTACTCATCATGACATAGTATTAAGATTTATTTTAAAAAAATTAAAATTATTTGAGCATTGATTCATTTATTTTGATTCGAAGAAGGATTAAAAAATTCTATAAAGTTATTAATGTAAAAACTTTTAATTAAAATGTAAATACAATTTTAACCTTGTTTGATTAATTTTTAATATTTAAAATTAAACTATATCTGTATCATTAAAATCGAAATTACATAATACTTTGCTATCTTGTTACACTTATTATCTGCTATACAATAATTTTTCCATCATTTTACAATCACTATTCACTAGTTTTTTTTTAATAGTACTTTATCCATCATTATGCGAATATTATTTGTATTATTTATTTTCATTTTATTTTTTTTTAATTATAAATTTATTTATAAATATTTCCATGCTGACTCATTATATACTTAAAGTTTTTTATACACTTAGAAAAGGCTGTCTATGTATTCATTAAAAAATTATATATATATATGAAATTTTTTGAATTAATAAATATTTGTATTGTTTTGTTTGGATAATTAATCTTTAATATATACAAGTATATGTATAGAATTGATATGAATTAATATGACGATGATGATTAAAGTTCACCGAAACTAATTGGTTTACTGGACCTTAAGAAAGTAAGATATTACTTATATTTCTTTAAAATTGTATATTTATGCTCAAAAAACATTGAACCTTAGTTTTGATTCCTTGGGAGATTAGGAAGGTCTGTATTGTAGCAAATATTTTTAAATTGGGATCTAATATGTGTATCTTGAGGGAAATCTAAGAGGAAGTGCCTGTTTTCATCTTCTTTAGTGTCAGAAAGATGAAAAATTCTTTCATCCCACGGTGTTTTGGGAGTTGTCCAATGCCCAATTTCACTATGTAGCTTGTGATAGTTTGTTCTGATTTTAGCAATGTTGATTTTATTCTTAACACTTCTCAAGTTTGAGAGGTAATTTTGATCTTCTAAATTAGGGTTGACCACCTCTTTGTATTATTTCAGTTTCTTTTATCCACTAATTAGTTATCCCACTGCATATTCTCCTTAAATTTAGAAGTGATAATATTTGTAATATTATCGATATTCTACATGATGGCTTATTCTTGTATTCCCCAATTATTTATCCAAGATTTTGCATATTTATGTTATCCTGCCTTGAGTCGTTAGTGGTTTTGGCTAGAGTTTGAAGCAATTTCAGGGAGCCTCTTGTCATCCATGTTGTTTGTATTGCTATTGTACATTAGGTATCTAATCATAGCAATTCTTTCGATGGAGAAAATACTTGCTTTTATGAGGAGGATATGATAGGGTGTATTGCCCTTAATTTTGAGATTATAAGCTATAAAATTATGTTGGATCTCTTCTATCTTTCTCCAATATTCTTTAGATATATTGCAACCCCAAACTTCACATCCATATAAGATAACCAGGGTGAAGAGAATGTGAAAGATGAGTTTTTTTTTATCCCAAATCCAAAGGTCTACTAATTTACAATTTCTTTTTAGCCCATAATAAGATTTCCACCCTCCATTTATACTTTTTTCAATGCTATAGTTCCAATTGAGATTATGTTGGATATCGATTCCAAGATATTTGTATCAAGGCTCCTCCTCCAATATATTGTTGTCATAAACACCACAAGTATCATAGGTGATCCTTTTGGATTTAATTATCATAACCTTTTTTTGTCAGTGTTCATATTCATTCCCATGTTAGAACAAAAATCCTTGAGGATTATTATTTGCTTACCTAGGTCATAGGTACTCTTAGCCATAAGAACATTATCATCAACATAAATGACGATGATGACTATACTCATGAGACTCAGGCCAGCAGAACCGACATCCTCCAAAAAATCTTCTAACTTATCAATATAGATTTCGAAAAGGGTAGGGGATAGGGGACAACCTTGCATGATTCCTATATTATAGTTCATTCTTACGATCAATACTTAGTGTTCCTAAACTTGGAAATAAATTTCTCATATAACTTTATTCCAACAATTCTTAACTGGTTGAAAGGGAATTTAAGTTATTCTAACCTATTCTAAAAGTTAATCCTAGACATAGTGTCAAAAACTTTTCTAAAATCAACAAAACAACAAATGAGATCAATTTTATCATAAACAATCCTCTACACTAGTACAAATATATATATATATATATATATATATATATATATAAATTATTTTTTCTTAATTTAATTTCATTATCACTTCACCTTTTCTACTTAATTAAGTTAAGATTGTACACTTAATAATATTGATATTTTGGAATATAACCTTCTCCATTGTCTTTGTCTTTGAGTCTTGAAGTTAAGAAATCACATTGATAGTCCAATCTAATTTGAAGTTAAGAAATCACATTTCTACTTTAACCGAACTAATTTGAAGTTAAGAAATCACATTTTCTAGTCTAAACGAACTAGGGAATTTTACTAACAGTTTTACTAATGGTTGAGTCTTTAGTGACTTAATTTGTGTTTGTAATTTAAGTACCTAATCACACGGTTATTTTCAACGGAGGAATATTGACTTCTAAAATAAGAATGATAGATTTTCTAAACTCACAATAATAAAGAAAACTCACAATAATAAAGAATTTTTGAAGTGAAATTTAGTTATAAAAATCATATCCAAAATATATTTATAAAAACAATTTTTTTATAATTTTTTAATATATGCAATTTCTTTCATGTTCAATATCGAGTTAAATTTTCTTAAAATGTGTAATTCTTTCCATGTATTTAAAAAACATCAATAACAAAATATTTTTAATGTTAATCTTAAATAAAATATTTCATAAATATTTTTAATATTTTTATACCAAGTTTATGATGATGTTGATGGCTATCTAATAAAGTGACTTTTATATTCAACCCTCATAGTGTCACAAAGATGATATATTCTTTCATTCCATGGTGTTTTGGCAATTTTCTAACGTAGATTTTTACTATGCACCTCATGATAATTAGCTATTATTTTAGCAATATTGATTCTCTTCTTCCTTGTTGAGACGTTGGTGGATTTTGTCTAGAGACTTAAGAAATTTTGGGGAGCCTCTTGTCATCCATGTTCTTTTATCTTGTTCTTGTACATTAAGTACCTAATCATAAAATAGTTGAGACAAAATATTATTTCGTCAATAAGTGATTTCTACATATATGATGAAAATGTGTTATTCCCACAATTCTTAACATGGAGTTGACATGTGGCATTTAAAAAATTTAATAAAAAAGACAATTCGAGTGTCTCCATAAATAAATTATTTCAATGTCCACCTTATACACACACACATTGAAAGTAAAAAAATTATTATAGTTAAAACATCTGAATGATGCTCTTCTTAATATGATGAGATCTGTAATTCATTAAATTCTCAACATATAATGATCCATCTTAAATCCATATTGATCATGTGAGAGGTGGGATCAAGTAAGGTGTAAATATTTGTGAAAAACATGAGGAAAGGTTTGTAGCTTGTGTGATAAGTATGGAGATAAGATGGATCTACACAAGTTATTATCCTAGATAAAATCAAAATAAATAATTTACTTTGATCATAAAAAATAAGTATTATAATTTTATTTAAAAATCTATAGAAAATAAATTATGGTTCGTACATTATTTTTAATTTATTCACATTACATATAATTTAAAAGAAATAAAAATTATATGCAATTGCACATATTTCTTTTGTATCCCTATACTCACATGTTGTAGAGAGAGTCATAAACAAAGGAAATGTGAATTCTTTCTGACATTTTTTACAAGAGTTTATTGAGGAAGGTGAAATGTAAATTTTCAATGGACTTATTTCCATTTTTTCTTTTAAAAATTCTGATGTTGTAGTGACAATTATAATACTTGATTAACCTCAAAGTGATTTAAAGGGAAACATGTCTTATGCATGTAACAACTAGGGATGTTGGTGGTCTTATGTATAAACATTGTTCATGGTTTTACCAACATTATTCATGGTTATGTAATAAGTACTCACTACCAACACATTAATGTTCATGGTTATGTAATGAGTACACATGATACATGTGGATATTGGTGGCCACCCACCTGTTTCAAATTACTACTGGCTCATCTTGACAATTTTCAGTTCAACACATTTCTCTGTAATGGGGACATTTCTTTGTAATTGTGGGTTTGGCACTTCCGGGGTTGTCCTGAATCCCTACACATCATCCATGTGGATATTGGTGGTCGCTCATGTGTTCCACTTGTCTTATTTTGAAATTTTACATGTCAATACATCTTTTTGTACTTCTAGGGCCATTTTGGGGCCCTAAACGTTGTTTTCTTGGCTTGCCAGAGTCAAATTATAGAAGAAATCAAATTTTGATGGCATAATGTGTATTTTTTAAAAGACCTTTCTAATGGGTTATCACATGCCTACAACAGATATCGTATGCAAAAGTTATGACCCCTGGAAGTTAATGTACTAACTTACCCCAATGGGGCCCACATGAATCTTGGCACTTCATATCCTAGGGTTAGGTTTTTGGATGTTTAGGGTTTTGGAATTCATGTTTATCATGAAAAGGCCTTCAGAGATAAAGTTTCCACCATTCTATTGAGTCTTGCACTCTATATGTTTACAACCTCTATACATTTTTTTCATTAATAGAAATCATGTGTTGTTGTATTTCTCTGTTTCTAGAAATTTTGGTGTGTATTTCATTGTAATATCTCTCATTTAGTTTTAGTTTGAAAATAATTTGAATCAATGGTATCAGAGAAGGTTGTTGATCTAGTTGGTTGTTGGTGGCCACCCACCTATTCCAACTGGCTCCTCTTGTCCATTTTTAGTTCAGGATGTTCTTCTGTAGTTCTTTGTAATTGTGGGTTCTACACTTTTTGGGTTGTCTGAATCTCTACACATTTTCTAGGTGGATATTGGTGGCCTCTCACCTAATCCAACTAGCTTATTTTGTATGTTTTCATGTTATCACATCTTGATGTACTTCCAGGGCCATTTTGGAGGCCTAAAAAGTGTTTTTTTGTCTCGTCATAGTTGACTGTAAATAGAGTCAAATTTTGATGGTGTTATTTGTAGTTCTCTGAAATACCTTTCCAACGGGCTATCACGGGCCTAAAATGGAGGTCGTATGCAAAAGTTATGACCCGAGGAAGTTGAGGTACCAATTTACCCATAGGGGCCCACATGAGTTTTGGCGTTTCACCTCATAGGGTTAGGTTTTTCGATGTATAGGGTTTTGGAATTTACGAGTAATATAAAAAAAGTCCTCTAGAGCCTCATTGTAACTCATTCTACTTAGACAGATGCGTGTAGCAGCCACATCTCTTCTCAAAGATAGCTACCACCATTCGAGCAAGTGTTTCAGTTCTGCAGTTTTACAGTTTCAGCCTATTTCATTATTCAATAGAAGATATTGTTCACTAGATATCTATGTTATTATTCATATCTCTATGTTTATTGTATTCATTATGTTAATCAGTTTGTTATGCTCCTAAATTTTGATCATTGG
This sequence comes from Picea engelmannii, assembly GCA_009831015.1. Classification (NCBI taxonomy): domain Eukaryota; kingdom Viridiplantae; phylum Streptophyta; class Pinopsida; order Pinales; family Pinaceae; genus Picea; species Picea engelmannii. The sequence continues at coordinate 427,537 of ML805143.1, read as the reverse complement.
TATCAGAGCGGTCTACTCTTCATTTAGTTTTCTTTGTGCATGTCCCCAACAAGATCTAGGTACAAGAAGTTGGGACTTCAACCAATCGATCCATTGCAATATTGGTCGCGCTGAGCTCGAAAAAAACCAATGGGGGATCAAAAGAAAAATGATGGAGTAGGAGACCCTATTTAAATGTTTCTCGAGGAAGGCCTCATGCGATAAAGGAACAAAATGATGGACAACTTTGCGCAGATCCTTCGACGGCTACCCACAAGAGAAGCATCTTCATTAAGAAGCCATGCAACCCCATTCAAGGTACAAGTAAATTTTTATATTCCATTATTTGAAGGACTGATAGATGCAGTTGTAGTAGATAAATGGTTGAATTTGCTTGAAGGGTATTTTTCAGTCCACAATTTTTTTGATAGGGAAAGAATCACTTTTGCACTCAAGGTCGTTCCTTATGTTAAAGACTAGTGGGATACTTGCTTTGAGAAAAGGGTCATAGAGGAATCTGCAATTTTTGTGGTGGCCCCTACATGGGATTCCTTCCAGGACACCAATAAAGAACAATACTACCATGTTGAAAGCTACGAGGACCAGTACACTAGATGGACCACCCTACATCAAGAAAGGGACCAGACAGTGCCAAATTTCACCAATATTTTCCATACCTTGTGCACCAAATTGGGTATCAAAGACTCTTAGCATCATCTGGTGATAAAATACTGTGGTTGTTTGCATAGATACATCCAAACAGAAATGGAGTTTCCATACATTGCCTGATCCGTCGGACCTTTTAATGACTATGGTTGAGTTTTAATTTTGCATGCGTTAATTAACCATTTGAGAAACTTAGTGAAAGAATGAGGAAAGAAGAGGAATTATGACAGCCATATACATATATGTAGATCTGAAATGAAATAATAGACAGCAAACCATAACACACAGATTGATAACGGAGTTCAACACAACTTTTCCTATGTCTTCGGGCCTTTATCTCAGTGGGGGAGGCTTCTTTTTTTCTGTTCAAAAGCTCAAAAGTACATCGTTGCGGTGCCAATTGGCTACAAGAATGATATGGTCATGTTCTTCCAGATCTCAAGAACCCTGCAAAGAAAATGAAACGCAAAACGGATGTCTGAAGCTCCCAGAAATGGCCCGACAACGTCTGCTCCCCAATAGCTTCCCTGCATAAAAATGGCTTTGGCTTGGCTTCTCTTCAACATAACTTTTCTTTTTTCTATCTTTGACTGTCCTTCATGGCCTCAAACAGGCCTGGTTTATATAGATTTGAAGTTGGTTTCTCATCTCCAACTTCCTCCCAAAATTTGGGCTCCAAAAATGCCCAATATCTCCCAAAAATGGAGAAAATCCAATAATAACAGGCATATAATCTTTAAAAAATTCAAACTATAACCAAAAAACCACCTTTTGAATAAAATCAGGTGCAGCCCCCAAACTGGCGTGCGCTCCTGGTCACATTGGGCCATGTGGCCGACCGCTAGCCCCTCGGCTATGCGCTGGCCCCTCTGCATCTGGCTCCTAGTTTGGTGGTGGTTCATAGAACCGGTGGCTAGTTGTTATAACCATGCCCCAAACTTGGTGTATGGCTTGGGTCGTATGCGACCACCCGGGAACTGAGGTCCAGTCCCCTATTGCATACCCCCGTGTCGTGCTCATGTGGTAATCCATGTATTGAACTGTGGGCTTATACCTCGACGCTATCCGTTTTACCTCCGCACTCCCGGTCGTGTGGTAACATATGTTGAACCGTGGGCTGGGGCTAAGCCCCGACCCTTTTCCTTGTCATTTGAAACTTAATTCAAATTCAAATACTATTTGCGCCATATGTATAATAAGAACCACCCATGGGCCAGGTGGCTAGCCCAATCCTACCAGTCCTTTGCCCGAAGGTGAGGTCACCGGTTTGACTCTCGTGCACACCATATAACTTTTACCAAAACCCATAAACCAATCACAGGGTGCCACGTGGCATCCCATGATTGGGCCATGTGGCACATCAATAACCAACCAGAATCTACCAACTATCAATTGCCGATTCGTCCATGTGTATGCATGAGTCAATTGTCGTACTGCCTTGTCAGCCTGTCGCGTCAGCTGCTGACGTCATCCCGTGCCACGTGTCACCCTTACAGTGGTGACATGTGTCACCCCTGGATTGGTCCACCTGTCTTCCCATACGCCAAATTAGCCTACCACGTGTGACCTCTTGGAGCTGCCATATCATTTGTACAGACTGTACGGCCTATACAGTCAGCATGCCACGTGGCACTGTATGGACTGTACAATCATCCCCTTTTTTTCCCTATTTGCCTTTTCGGACAGAACACGATATCTTTCGCATACGGAGCCCGTTTGACGAAGTAAATATACTGCTGGAATCAGGAAGATGAGATGGATGCAATGGCGCTAGTTTCATCGCATTTTGAGCACTTTCATTTTTGAGCATTTTTAAGCCCTCTCAAGCCTCTGGATCTGATTTCGGATCACACCTCCCCACAAAAAGACCTTTTGGTCCCCAAAAGGTTATTGACGAGTCAACAAGCTTGGGATAGGCTGCCCGACTTGTCCTCTGTCTCTGAACTATGTCCTGTGCACCTGTCTCATCAAGATCAACTGTAACACAATCATGACAACTGACAGTATATTGTTAGCCATTTGAACCCTATTACATCTTACTGAAGCCACTATCATCCATGTAGAAAGCATTGCTAATGACAGTATCAAGAAGATGACTGCAAATGTGCTGATATACCTGAAATATCTGCACGACATGAGCTTATCTTGAAGCAATTTATGATTGATTTTCCATTCAACAACCATGTCTTATTCTTTCTTAAGATCAATTACTTCATTTGAAACAATTATTGGTTTGTTGCTTGCTTGCACTGCCTTCTTTAATTGTTCCATTATTTGAAGTGTTGTATTTGATTTAACATGATGAACATGAACCACATAATCTTGACCTGCTTTAGTGAATTGATATTGATTCTTTGTCCTGTAGAAGATTGCCTTACGATCATATAAATATGGGCTACCTAAGACCATTCCACATTCTCTTAATGACACTACATCACATATTACTTCATCCACATACTTAGATGAAATTGCAAATTTGATTTTGCACTGCTTTGTTATGTGCATTTGATGATGATTGCTTATCCATTTAAGTGTGTAAGGCTTATGATGAGTTTGTGTTTTTAATCCCAATTGCTTAACCAATTCTTCTGAGATTAGATTAGATTGAGATCCATTGTCGATTAATGTGTCTATATTAGTGTGTCGCATGATTACCCTTATATGAAACAATTTGTTTCTACAATCAATGTCTTCACCAAATTTACCTGTCATACCAACCAATGAGATCTTTGACTCATCACCTGAATCCAATCCCAAGTCTATGGGTTTTGATGTTGTTGCCACTGATTGCGTTCCCTTCTTTTCTTTGAACCACTTTGGCCTCTTCTCAGGATGCAACTGCCAACATCTGTCCTCATCATGTCCCTCTTTCTTGCAATGCTTGCAAGAGGGCTTTCCTTCCTTCCTTGTCACTGCATTTTCATTCTTGCCATGCCTTTTCCTCTTGTCCTCTTTCCTTGAAGACGATGATTC
>ML805143.1:329123-392536 GCA_009831015.1 Picea engelmannii | reverse complement strand
TGTTTATGACAACAATATATTGGAGGAGGAGCCTTGATACAAATATCTTGGAATCGATATCCAACATAATCTCAATTGGAACTATAGCATTGAAAAAAGTATAAATGGAGGGTGGAAATCTTATTATGGGCTAAAAAGAAATTGTAAATTAGTAGACCTTTGGATTTGGGATAAAAAAAAACTCATCTTTCACATTCTCTTCACCCTGGTTATCTTATATGGATGTGAAGTTTGGGGTTGCAATATATCTAAAGAATATTGGAGAAAGATAGAAGAGATCCAACATAATTTTATAGCTTATAATCTCAAAATTAAGGGCAATACACCCTATCATATCCTCCTCATAAAAGCAAGTATTTTCTCCATCGAAAGAATTGCTATGATTAGATACCTAATGTACAATAGCAATACAAACAACATGGATGACAAGAGGCTCCCTGAAATTGCTTCAAACTCTAGCCAAAACCACTAACGACTCAAGGCAGGATAACATAAATATGCAAAATCTTGGATAAATAATTGGGGAATACAAGAATAAGCCATCATGTAGAATATCGATAATATTACAAATATTATCACTTCTAAATTTAAGGAGAATATGCAGTGGGATAACTAATTAGTGGATAAAAGAAACTGAAATAATACAAAGAGGTGGTCAACCCTAATTTAGAAGATCAAAATTACCTCTCAAACTTGAGAAGTGTTAAGAATAAAATCAACATTGCTAAAATCAGAACAAACTATCACAAGCTACATAGTGAAATTGGGCATTGGACAACTCCCAAAACACCGTGGGATGAAAGAATTTTTCATCTTTCTGACACTAAAGAAGATGAAAACAGGCACTTCCTCTTAGATTTCCCTCAAGATACACATATTAGATCCCAATTTAAAAATATTTGCTACAATACAGACCTTCCTAATCTCCCAAGGAATCAAAACTAAGGTTCAATGTTTTTTGAGCATAAATATACAATTTTAAAGAAATATAAGTAATATCTTACTTTCTTAAGGTCCAGTAAACCAATTAGTTTCGGTGAACTTTAATCATCATCGTCATATTAATTCATATCAATTCTATACATATACTTGTATATATTAAAGATTAATTATCCAAACAAAACAATACAAATATTTATTAATTCAAAAAATTTCATATATATATATAATTTTTTAATGAATACATAGACAGCCTTTTCTAAGTGTATAAAAAACTTTAAGTATATAATGAGTCAGCATGGAAATATTTATAAATAAATTTATAATTAAAAAAAAATAAAATGAAAATAAATAATACAAATAATATTCGCATAATGATGGATAAAGTACTATTAAAAAAAAACTAGTGAATAGTGATTGTAAAATGATGGAAAAATTATTGTATAGCAGATAATAAGTGTAACAAGATAGCAAAGTATTATGTAATTTCGATTTTAATGATACAGATATAGTTTAATTTTAAATATTAAAAATTAATCAAACAAGGTTAAAATTGTATTTACATTTTAATTAAAAGTTTTTACATTAATAACTTTATAGAATTTTTTAATCCTTCTTCGAATCAAAATAAATGAATCAATGCTCAAATAATTTTAATTTTTTTAAAATAAATCTTAATACTATGTCATGATGAGTAATCGACCCATGGACACTCACACTTTGTCGTGATGGATCAATGACTAAGTTTTGACATTTATCTATTCAAACTTTTCTCAAACTGTAAATGAAATTATTCACAATTTAGCATGTTCAATAATTTTTTTGTTAAAGGATTTGTAAACATTTCTCCAAAATGATCTTTAGATTTGCAAAATTCCACAAAAATTTCATCGTTATTTATCATCTTTCGAATAAAATGATATTGTGTATTAATATGTTTAGTTTTCTTGTGGAAAACATGATTACATGACAGTGTAATGGTTGATTTATTATCACAGAAAATCTAAGTTGGTTCTTTTTGTTTATGCGATAACTCAGTTACAATCTTTCTCATCCACATAGTCTGACATGCACATGTTGTTGCTTCAACAGACTCTGCCTCAACATATGATAAAGTCATAATGGGTTGCTTCTTCCTATCATCTATATTACCTGCAAAATCACTATCTATATATCCGATCAACTTAAAATCTGAATCTGATGTGTCTAGAACACCATAATTGGTTTTTCCAACAACATATCTTCTGATCATTTTTCCAGCTTGCCAATGGGTGCTCTTTGGAGTCTCCATAAATCTAGATATCAAACTTAAAACAAACATAATATCAGTTCTTGTTGGTGTCAAATACATAAGACTTCCAACCAGACTTTTATACAGAGTCAGATCAACACATGACCCATCATCATTATTACGTAATTTTGTGTCAGTTACAATTCATGTTACATCTGGTTTATAGTTCAATATACTTCGAGCCATATTCATAATGGTTTGATTCTTCCTTTAAGATACTCTATTTGGTTGTGGAGTATAACGAGAACTAAATTGTCTCTTGATTCCATGATACTAACAAAACTCCATGAAATCAATTATAATATACTCACCTCCTCTGTCTTATCTCAAGACTTTAATATATTTTCCACTCTCCTTTTCAACCAAAACTTTAAACCTTTTAAATATATCAAAACCTTTAGATTTCTACTTCAGCAAATAAACCCAAATTTTTGACTGAAATCATAAATAAAAGTCATAAAATGGACATTACCATTCAATGAAGGAATTTGCATCAGTCCACATAAGTCTATGTGAACAAGTTCCAATGGAGCTTTAGCCCTGTATGAAACTCCAGAAATAAATTTATCCCTATGATGTTTTGCAAGTATGCAACTCTCACATGAGCTTGCTGGTTGTTGAATGTTGGGCAACCCCTTCACCATTTTCTTCTTCTGTAGCAAATCTAGACCACCAAAATGTAAATGGACATATATCAAATGCCATAACCATCACTAATCTAAACCATTATCTTTATAATCATTCGAAGAGTTAGTCAAGTCATTTCTCATAATAAGTGGAAACATCATATTCTTTGTCATCTCTACTCTAGCAATCAACTGTTTACATGGATACTTATCATACATTGTACATACCTTGTTCTTGAAGAACACTTTGTATTTTTTTCTCTATCATCTAGCCAACACTTAACATATTGTATTTCATACCAGGTACATTATAATCATCATCTATTTTTCTTATTTCATCATTCTTAGTATAAACATGAATCACACCTTTACCATTAACTCTTACCTTACTATCATCACCCAACTTTACCTCAGACTGAATATTGGTATCTAAACTAGAAAATAAGTTTTTATTTCTAGTCATGTGGTTAATACATCCGCTATCCAAAAAAAAAACATCATTTGAACTTTCCTCGGTGACATTACAAGTCAGAAACACAGGTTTCTGGTCATCCTCTGACTCCTTTGTCATGTGTGCAGACTGTTTTCCAACATCTGCTTCCTTCTTCCAACACTTGTTAGCATAGTTTCCAAATTTCTTACAATAATAAAATTTTACCTTATATTTATCATACCTCTGATTTCCTTGCCACCATGATCTACTTCTACTCCCCCTTAAATTAGGAGGATTCTGTTGAGTTTTCTCCTTAGATTCTGAATCATTTTTGTTGTTTCTTTGACCAACAAATTGACCTCCTCTTCCTATGCTACTAGATCTTCCTCTATATCTGCCTCTAGTAACATGTAGATGGAATTTCAAGGAATTTTCTAACGGATTATCATATCTAGACATCCCATATTCATGAGAAATCAGAGAACCAGTTAAATCATCAATATGCATTAGAATAATATCTTTAAATTCTTCTATGGGTACAACTGCGGACTCAAATTTATTTGGAAAAAATCTGAGAACTTTCTCAATTACTCTCTTGTCTAAGAGGTCTTCACCATATTTCCTTAGTTTATCCACAACATTCATTACTTGAGTAATGAAACTATCAACTAACTCACTGTCCTTCATCTTCATATTTTCAAAATCTCTTCTCAAATTTTGAACCTTGGCAGTCTTCACCTTGGATACACCTTGCTAGCTAGTTTGAAGAGTGTCTCAAGACTGCTTTGAAGAAACTGAACTTGACACCTTCGGAAATATGGTTTCAATTAGGCCTTGTTGAGTAAGACTGAGGGATTTGTTGTCTTTCTTTTTGTTCTCCTTCAACAAAATCAATTCATCATCTGTCAAAGCCATTTATGTTGCTTGTTCAAGAGGCTCTGGATAACCAACAGTAAAAAACTCCCAAATATCTTGAGAACATAGAATTGTTCTCTTTATGATAAACCAAGAATCATAATTTCTTTTAGTCAAAACCGGAATCTGTGGCTGAGCCAAATCATTGTTTGTAGCCATTTCAAATCAGAGTCGAAATCACTGTATTCGGTTACAACGAGGAACTAGAAATATTACTAGCTCCGATACCACAATGAAGGATGCAGGGGAGTGCTTTTGAAAACAATGAACAATTATTACACAAGTTTCAACATTGTGTAACAACTCTTGTAAGCTACATCCAGGTTTTTCAACATCTGTTTCAGTAGGTGTTTCAACAATGTGTTTCAACATGTGTTTAAGCAAAAAATAAAGATCTATTGCAGTAAAAACTTAAATGAACCACTCCTGCATCATACACAAAGATCGATACTCTATTCTACAACAACCTTTTCAACATGTGTTTCAGTAGGTGTTTCACCAAAGAGTAAAATGGATTTACAACAAAACAAAGTGATCTAGCAGAATCAGGGGAATTATAATAGCAGACTAAAAACTCATGTTACAGCAGCAAAAAACTTCACTGAATCATTCCCTGCAACATCAAATTTACTCAGTACTTATGTACTAAAAACTTAATAAGATTCTACAACAAAACACTGCACAACATAAGGATTTAACTAAAGTTTTCAAACTGAAAACAAAGTATGCATGCTACAACAAAATAAATTACTGTGTAATAAATTTGAACATTATCATGAGTTTACAAACTCAGATTCAAATAGAAATAGAGTACATTATCAATTTCTATTTTTTCTCTTCTATATTAAAATCAAGATTACATAGATGTATATATACTGATACAATTAGTCGGTTAGCTTGCCCCTTCACTGTAAGTAAGTCGGATTTGGATTTTCTAGAACATTAATGGTTCATTTCCCCTTTGAAATTCGATCAACCAAAAATAAAACAATGTGGTAGTGATAATTCTTCGATCAAAAACAATAAGATGGTCAAGGTGGTGGAAATTAATTTATGAACGGTGGTAACTCTTCAAAATTCGATCGGTCGAGATAAGCCATCTTTTAAGCAGTGGCAGTGGCAATTAATTTATAGATAATGGTAACTCTTCAAAATTCGATCGACTAAGATAAGCCATTTTTTGGGCAATAGAATGATTAATTGACAACTTTCACCACCTACAACTTCTTCCCTCTGTTATGGACCTCCGTTATGATCATTGTGAATAATAGCTAACTACACCAACAAATATGCACGTGAAAGCACAAAATACAACCCATGTGCTTCTCTGCCATCTTCTTATTCAAGCAATACCTTCGTCTTTCAAAATTCATCCAATAAGTCATTCAGAATTCCTACCTAGAGATCGTCTTATGAATTCGTCCAACATGGAGATCATCTTCAAATTTTAATTATATATTGTTGGATTTCTAATCGCCTTGGATAACTCTGTTTTGGGTGCACAAGAGATACACACTTCCAATCCAAGTGGGAATTAAGATTCTCCCCAAAACACATACACTACACTATACAAAGCACGAACAACAAAGATATGTTCTCCAATCCCCCGAGGGAAATTTTATTAAACAATTATTTTCCAATGTTACATTATAATACAAATGATTTTTGTATATAATGTGAGATGAACAGAACTAATGCATCATAATTGGGAAATTATTTTCAATAATATCTTCCTAACTATCTCCTATAATTCTTCATGATTTTCTCAACAATCTTCATCTCTATTTCATTCAATTTTCTCATCTTTTATTATTAGGTAGACTTTTTAGAATAAGTCTACCACACTATAATAATCATATTATTAATCATTACAAGTAGGAGTTATTCCTTCGAATCATTTAAATGAGTAGTCTTCATTAAATTAGTTTTTTTCCATTTTTGTCTATACGATCTTTTTATCTTCAACTTTGATTTTCTTTCATCTTCTACCTACAACACACAAAAAAATCGCTGAATTCCATATAAAAGAATAACTATCCATTAAAATACATGGATTGCCAACGGTTGTATATCGGCCTGTTCTCGAGAAAACCCTATGATCCTCAACCCTGTTGTCGATGCTCCTGCCTCAGGTTGAGCATCACGTTAATACATAGTAGAGTAAGCACCCACATCATCAAAGAATGGAGATTTGAGATTTGAATATACGTTCTTGGATTTTAATCGCAACAAGAGTAGTGAACCAACTCATTACCCGTAAATCGCGCTTACTTCGTTTATATCTGCCGACGTCGGAGGTACAATATCCCAATTGGGATAGTTAGCCCATATCCCACACCTGGAGGTTGCGGAGACGTGTTGGGTACCGAAAGAGTTGCAGGCGAAAATGTGATGGAGATTATTGGCAGCTAAAAGACAAATTGCTAGACTTTTAAATTAAGTCAAAATTTGTACACTGAAAGGCCTACACTTATTGATAATGGGTGTACGTCGAAAGGCGCACACCTATTGACAATGGATAAATTTAATAGGGGTTTAGTGTTTAATAAATTTTCTATGGACAAGATTAAATATGGCTGGAATATTCTTAGTAGTCACACAAAATAAATGGCTATGATTTCAATCATTAACTTCTTAGCTATTATAAAGACATCCGTTTATGTGTTTACTTTTTTACATTTACCTAATCATATTTAAAAATTACTTTGATAGCTAACTGATTGCCACTTAAGTGATTAACAGAAATTAAAATATTAACACCAAATAAATAAATGAAATGCAACCGTTTATTTGTTAATCAACAATAAAATTTAATATATTCTTTTACAGTAGGCCTTGGCCTTGAGTATTCTCAAGGCCCTTCTTGTTTGTTTTCTCTAATTATAACTTATTGTATTGTTTTGTCAATGTAAAGCCAAACCCTTAAAAAACCTCAAAGTAATTATAACTGATTATAATTACTTTAAACCCTTAAACATCCGTTTATGTGTTTACTTTTTTACATTTACCTAATCATATTTAAAAATTACTTTGATAGCTAACTGATTGCCACGTAAGTGATTAATAGAAATTAAAATATTAACACCAGATAATGAAGCTCAACCGTTTATTTTAAGAATTCTTTTCATTTTATCAATCTTTCGGCTTTGATCAACCACAATTATATGACTGTGCTAGTTATATCATTTGATATATTTGTTTTGCTGCATCTCAAAACCAATTGGGTGATGCGTATGATGCATACATAACCATTGCATGGAAAAGATTGGCTAATATGTTGTAAAACCAATGGTGGTCGATCATGATCAGCCCAAAACCTAAGAGAGAGATTGACTTCAAACCTTGTGTGTAAATCTCAATTCAAAGATGCGTCATTTTCCATTATAATAAAACGTGAAAGCAACTAATTCAATGAAATCTGGGAGGGTGGTGAATCAATTGGCTCTCGTAATCGATATGTTACTTTGAATTTTTTAGTTGAAACAAACATAGAAACTGGACGCAAAGTTCCTCAACTTTTATTACTTAGAATTTGAATTTAATGAAAGTCGAAGTTGATGGGCCATGACTAATACCAGAACATCCTCCTATCATTTGCCATTACATGAAAAACTATATAGGACAGCAGCAGGAGCTACCATCTTGCCCGTTTACTTTTTTGGTATTGGCTTCAAGAATCCCTGCAAGGTAGCCAGGGGCACTGGGAACCTAATCTAATTTTGTCTTTTAGTTAGGTTTTTATTTTTTATTTTTATCATAATTAATTTATAATAGAAATAACATCCACCAAAATCAATAGCAGAAAATCTTAATTGATATCCTTCATCAGAACTGACAGCAACAAACATGAGTAGCAGACAATGCCATCTCTTAAGAGATGGATTAACGAACAAATATTGGGCAATCAAAGTGGCTCAAGATCTGCGTAAAAATCAGTAAATGTGATTAATGTCATTTTAAATAGTAATTTCAAATAGTAGTAGTCAATGAATTTTTATAAGAGATAGATTAACTAACAAGCACTTTTTATTAGATTGTTCAGCCTATATACTTATATTAGATTTTATTTTCAAAATATTTATCACACTATCAACCTTTCTAACATCTTAACTCAACATAAGTATGGTGATCTTGGAAAGCTTATCTTAATGCTTTTCTAGCACAGAAACAAAATTCTAAAGAATCATAAGTAATCACTTACCCTATTAAGATCAGATATACCAATTCGATCTTAGTAGATTTTAATAATAATCATCATCATAAAAAATGACCCAAAATATACACACAAATCAACAAATATGATCAACGTTATTGCAAATAATGCATTTTAAGAAAATATTAAACCAGAAAAGTGCCTGTTATAAGAGTAAAAAAGAGACATGTAACGTTTACTGTGCTAAATTTAATAAACAGTAACGAAAAACTTTCAAATTTGATGTTTTATTTAAAAAAAACTCATGATGTAATTTTTGAAAAAATATTTATCATGTGTTCAATATAATTAAAAAGTAGTATATATTTTAATATCATTTTTCTAAACATTAAAATTTTACTATTTTAATATCAAATTTTTAAAATAATTAAAAAGTAGTATATATTTTTAATATCATTTTTTTAAACATTAAAATTCTATTATTTTAATATCAAAATTTTAAAGAGTAAAAATTTATTATTTTTTTAATATCAAAATTTTAAAGAGTAAGAATTTGTTATTTTGTTGTGTTTTGATAAATTTTTAAAGTTTTTAATAAATTCAAATTCAAATTAATTTGTTAAACTTTTAAAGTATTCAATAAATGTAAGTTTTAAGAATTTAAATATTTTGGTTAATTCTTTCAAATATTTAATAGATTGATGTAAGTTAAGAATGTTAATGATTCTCTATTCATATAATAAATTCAAATTAAAAATAATTTGTTAAACGTTTAAAGTATTTAATAAATCTAAGTTTTAAGAATTTAAATATTTTAGTTAATTCTTCTAAATATTTAATATTTAATAGATAGTTGTAAGTTAAGAATGTTTAATTCTTCCAAATATTTAATTTTCTTACTACGGAGGGAGGAGAATCGTTTTAGGGGGGATGTCATTCAACAAGTTACCACCCACATCCCCAACTTAGTTATTGATCAACACAATGCCTCTCTAATGTGCCTAGTCACTCTCCAAGAGGGGAACTATGTTGCCATGCCCTCAACCACTTCTTCACCTTGATCCCCAAAGAGGAAAATGTTGCAGTTCCAACTAATTACCAACCCATAGCTCTCTGCAATGTTATCTACAAAATCATGACCAAAGTCATAACAAATAGGCAAAAACCTCTACTTCCCTTGCTTATCTCCTTTGAGCAAATGAGCTATGTTGAGGGAAGACAAATCTTGGATGGAATCATTCTTTCCCATGAGGTCATCCATTCCCTAAAATCCACCAAGAAACCGGGCATGCTCCTCAAACTAGACCTCTTCAAAGCCTTTCATCGCCTCAGGTGGGAATACATTGAAAATATTTTCCTAGCCTCCGACTTCAGTCAAGATTGGGTTCATTAGATAATCTTCCTCCTTTACTCTGCCTTCTTTTAGGTTCTTTTCAACGTCTCCCCCTCCCCCACCTTCCTCCCTTCCCGAGGAATCTGACAAGGAGATCCTCTCTCCCCTTTTCTCTTTATCCTCATGGTAGAAGGTTTAAGTCGAATGTTAAAAAATACCACCACAAATGGCTCTCTTAAAGGACTGAATCTCCACAATAGTCATCCTTTGACCCACCAAGAATTTGTGGCTGAAATCCTACTCATGGCCCACCCCTCCATTCAAGAAGCTTGCAGCCTTAAAATATTTCTTAACACCTTCTCAGATTCCTTGGGAGTCTCTGTCAACTTGGACAAATCTCTCATCTTCTTCTTCAACACGCCCCCCAATACTCAAAGAAATATTGCTAGAACCCTGGATTTTGATTCCTCCTCTCTCCCCTCCAAGTCTTGGGCACTCCTTTAATCACCTCAACCATCAAACACTCCACTTGGAAGGAGCTCATCGACAAACTAAATCAAAATATCTCCTCTTGGACTTTCAAAAATATCAATCTTGCAGGGTGCCTAGTTCTCATAAAATCTATTTTGTAAACAATGTTGTTGTATCTCTTCTTTGTTCTTGCAGCCCCCAAATGGGTGCTCAACTCCATCCAGAAAGTACAATGCACTTTTCTATGGATTGGGGATAATAACATCCACAAATGGGCTCTGGTCAAATGGGACACAATCTATTTACTGAATCATATGGGTGCCCTCAACCTAAGGGACCCAATCAAAAGAAATGAAGCTCTCAATGAGAAAACCCGGTGGAATTCGATATCCAACAAATACAATCCTTGGGCATAGCTCTGGCACAAAAAATATGACCCGAACTAGGATCCCCACAACCTGATATGCTTCACTCCTATCTTTCAAGGCTCCCTCATTTAGAATTCTACAAAATAACAATGCCACCTCATACGACAACACAATTTTTAGGAAATCAGAAATGATGCCATGGAAACCTTCTGGTCGGACTCTTGGAAATAGCTTCCAAGCTTGGAAAGACAACATAACCTACCTCCACAAGGCATTGCAAAGGTTAAGGACTACTAGCACACCATGGATAAACATCACTTCAGGCAATGGTTCCGCTCCATAACTCTCTTCTCCACCTGTCGGCATAAGCCATAACGCAAATCACAGAAGATGTAAGCAATCAGAAAATTCGAATCAGTCAGGTCAACAACAAGCTCAGATGGGGGTACTAGCCTAGAGGAACTTTCACTGTCAAAGAAGCCTATTAAATTCTCATCCCCCCCATGCCAGACCCTCAAGACCCTGGCTAGGCCAAGCTTTGGTCCCTCAAGACTTGGCCAAAGATATCAATCTTTCTATGGTAGGTCCATCATAGGCGCATCCTCACCCGGGACAATATCCTCAAAAGAGGATTCTCTGGACCTTCGATATGTGTCCTTTGTAACAACAATGAGGAATCGATAGACCATATTATTGATAGTTGTTCTTTCTCCATCAACTTATGGGATAAGGTAGCGATGGTTTGTAGAAATTCCGATCAAATTCATGGCAACATAACTCATACATTCAAAAATTGGACTTACAGTCCCTACTGGAACTTAATTCTCAACCGCCTTTGGTAGTTGCTCTCGGGTCTCATTTTCAAGAACATTTGGAAAGAGTGTAACCATCGCATATTCGAAGACAATTCCTCATCCGAAGACTCCCTCTGGACCATCTGTAGAAAACAACTCATAGAGACAATCCTTCTCCATTCCTGGTCTTACCTTGACTTCAAAGCTCATCCAAACAAAGCTTTACTTCTTTAGCGATGGGACATCACCCCTTGCATCCATGTCGGCCCCCTCTTCTATAGATTCCCACACGAGGGCCCCCACCAACCCAGGTCACTGGTGTCCCCCCCCATTAGTTTCCTCAAACTCAACTTTGATGGTGCCTCAAAAGGTAATCATGGTCCTGCGGGTTTTGGAGGCATCTTCAGAAACAACACGGAGGAAATTGTTCGTATCTATTATGAAACCATTGGCCATGACAGTAACAATGCAACTAAACTCTTAGGTCTCCTCCATGGCCTCATAATTGCTAAAAAAAGATCTCATGTCCCTCTTTTAGTCAAAGATTACTCTCAACTAATTATCTCTTTGGCAATTCATCTTCAAAATGACTCTCAAAAATAAAAATCCCACCCAAGCTCGCTCTTGGACCAGGTCCTTCATCATCTTTCACAACTCCTAGATTCTAGGAACTCCATTTCCTTCCTCCATGTCCGACGCAAGGCAAACTCCCTCGCAGACATAATAGCCAATGAAATCTTCAAGGACAACTTTGACCTCCATGAACTTACCATAGGGGAGCTCTCCAACCACTCCATTAGGAAAGTCTGTCTCAACATTGCACTCAAGTACTCCTCTTCCCTGGATGCGGGTGTCCACCTCGCAGCGGGTGTCCGAACGTGCGCCACCTCACTTCCCCCTCATGCTCCCCCAAGACACAACTTCATAACTCCCCCCATGGCTCTCGCTCCCCACCTGCGTGGCCTTTATACGCTCCATTATTTCACACACTCCTGAAGCCTGGAAACCTTAATGGCGCCATATTTGACACCCCCTCATCTTGATTCTCTTCTCTTGTCCACCCGCGACCTCTCCTCCCATTCTTCCCTTTCCTCCTATGCAAACTGGCTCTCTTCTCTTCATAGAGGGCATCCCTCGACTCTCTACGTAAGGTGGTGGCTCTCCCTCCTCACAGTGCCCAAAATTATAAATTACTCTCTCATGCCTCCTCGCAGGCATGCCACCCCCACCTTGGGGTGAAGTGGTCATGGTAGGAGGGCCTCCACAATTCCTCCCCCACCCATCCTGAACAACCAGGATAGGTATGATTGTTTGGTTCTGGTCTCGCTGCGGAAACTTCTTGATGAATGGGAAGAAGAAGTCTTAGGCTCCCTCCTGACATCACATTGCACCTCCAGGCACCGTCAGAGCTACTAGGTGGTCAAAAACCTCCTTGCTCGCACCCTCCTCAACCTCTCGGGCATCTTTGTTCTGAGCCCCTCGAGCTCGCCTCACTCACCCCACTCCCCCATTGCTCTCCCTTTTCTCCTCCCTCCCCCAACACTTGTCCTCCTCCCTCTACGGTCCACCCTAACACCTCGATGCCTTAAGAGGCTCCCAACATTACAGTTGAGGCAATTGTTGCAGGAACACACAGCTCGTTGAAGGCTCCCTTCATCAAAAGCGCAAGCCTCTTAGTCAAGCATCCAAGTTCGAACAACTCTAGCTCCTCCAATGACAACGACAATGATTTGGGTGACTACGTAGTTATTGAAGAAAATCCTATGAATGGCCCTTGTTCTTGATGCTTAGGTCTTTGTTCTACTTTAAGGTTTTTTTAGCGTTTGCAAGTTTTCTTGATCTTTTATCAGCAAACACATAAATAATTAAACTCAAGTTTTTGGTAAGCCTGGTTTCCTATCAAGAACCCAAACTTACAAATAAATATGTTAATGATTCTCTATTCATAAATAGTATGACATCAATACTAAATATTTTTTTTAAATTAAATGTATTGAACTAAGACATAATACATTTTATATATTCATAGGCGCATCCTCACCTGGGACAATATCCTCAAAAGAGGATTCTCTGGACCATCGATATGTGTTCTTTGTAACAACAACAAGGAATCAATAGACCATCTTATTGATAGTTCTTCTTTCTCCAACAAATTATGGGATAAGGCAGCGATGGTTTGTAGAAATTCCGATCGAATTCATGGCAACATAACTCATACACTCAAAAATTGAGCTTACAGTCCCTACTGGAACTTAATTCTCAACCGCCTCTCGTAGTTTCTCTTGGATCTCATTGTCAGGAACATTTGGAAAGAGTGTAACCGTCGCATCTTCGAAGACAAGTCCTCATCCGAAGACTCCCTCTGGACCATTTGTAGGAAACAACTGATATAGACAGTCCTTCTCCATTCTTGGTCTTACCTTGACTTCAAATCTCATCCAAACAAAGCTTTACTTCTTCAGCGATGGGAAATCACCCCTTCAATCCGCGTCGACCCCCTCTTCTATAGATTCCCACATGAGGGACCCCACCAACCCAAATCATTGGTGTCCCCCACTAATTGGTTTCCTCAAAATCAACTTTGATGGTGCGTCAAAAGGTAATCCTGGTCTTGCGGGTTTTGGAGGCATCTTCAGAAACAACACGGGGAAAATTGTTTGTCTCTATTACGGAACCATTGGCCATGAAAGTAACAATGCAACTGAACTCTCGGGTCTCCGCCATGGCCTCATAATTGCTAAAAAAAGATCTCATGTCCCTCTTTTAGTCAAATATTACTCTCAACTAATTATCTCTTTGGCAATTCGTCTTCAAAATGACTCTCAAAGATAAAAATTCTCCCCCATCTCACGTTTGGACTAGGTCCTTCATCATCTTTCTCAACTCCTAGATTCTAGGAACTCCATTTTCTTCCTCCATGTCCGATTCAAGGCGAACTCCCTGGCAGACATAATAGCCAATGAAATCTTCAAGGACAACTTTGACCTCCATGACCTTACCATAGGGGAGTTCTCCAACCACTCCATCAGGAAATTCTGTCTCAACATTGCACTCAAGTACTTCTCTTCCTCGGATGTGGGTGTCCACCTCACAGCCTCCACCAATCCCCTCGGCACGCGCCACATTGTCCGGACGTGCGCCACCTCACTTCCCCGTCATGCTCCCCTGAGACACAACTTCGTAACTGCCCACATGGCTCTCGCTCCCCACCTACGTGGCCTCTGTATGCTCCATCAGTTCACATGCTCCCGAAGCCTGGAAACCTTAATGGCACCAGATTTGACACCCCCTCGTCTCGATGCTCTTCTCTTGGCCACTCGCGACCTCTCCTCCCATTCTCCCCTTGCCTCCTATGAAAATTGGCTCTCTTCTCTTCACAGACATCATCCCTCAGCTCTCTGCGTAAGGTGGTGGCTCTCCTTCCTTACAGTGCACAAAATTATAAATTACTCTCTCATGCCTCCATGCAGGCATGCCATCCCCACCTTGGGGCGAAGTGGTCATGGTAGTAGAGCCTCCACAATTCCTCCCCCACCCATCCTGACCAACCAGGATAGGTATGATCGTTTGGTTCTGGTCTCGCTGCGAAAACTTCTTGATGAATGGGAAGAAGAAGTCCTAGGCTCCCTCCTGACATCGCATCGCACCTCCAGGCACCGTCAGAGCTACTAGGTGGTCAAAAGCCTCCTCGCATGCACCCTTCTCAACCTCTCAGGCATCTTTGTTTTGAGCCCCTGGAGCTCGCCTCACTCACGCCACTCCCCCACTGCTCTCCCTCTCCTCCTCCCTCCCCCAACACTTGTCCTCTTCCCTCTGCGGCCCACCCTAACACCTCAATGCCTTAAGAGGCTCCCAACATTACAGTTGAGGCAATTATTGCAGGCATGCACAGCTCGTTGAAGGTTCACTTCATCAAAAGCGTAGGCCTCTTGGTCAAGCATCCAAGTTCGGACAACTCTAGCTCCTCTAGCGACAACGACAATGATTTGGGTGGCTACCCAGTTATTGAAGAAACTCCTATGAATGGCCCTTGTTCTTGATGCTCAGGCCTTTGTTCTACTTTAAAGTTTTTTTAGTGTTTGCAAGTTTTTCTAATCTTTTATCAACAAACACATAGACAATTAACTCAAGTTTTTGATAAGCCTGGTTTCCTATCAAGAACCCAGACTTACAAATAAATATGTTAATGATTCTCTATTCATATTTAGTATGGCATCGATACTAAATATTTTTTTTAAAGTAAATGTATTCAACTAATACATAATACATTGATATATATACTAAAAAATTTATAACATTTATAAAAAAATTTATCTAAACAAAACATAAAAATCCATATTCATTCCATACGTAAACCTTTGCTCATTGTATAAAAATTGTTAAGTGTAAAAACATTTGAAAAGGTTTTTTGTATAAATAGATTTTGTAATTAAAAAATTTATATTTAAAGTTGAAATAAATAACAGATAACTAATATTGGCGTAAAGATGAATAAGGTATTATATCAAACAAATAAAAAGTAGAGAATTATGTAATTTTGAGTTTAATGATATAAATATAATTTAATTTTACATAATATAAAAATAATTTAACAATATTAAAATTATAACAAGTTTTACATTAAAAATTTTATATAATGTTTTATATAGATTTTCAAATAAAAATAAATGAATTATGATGAAATATCTTTTTTTATTTTTAGATAAATCTTAATAATATGTCATGATGAGTAAATTCACGAATAATTGCAGTGATGGATTAGTGATGAACCAATGACGAATTAACTTTTTATTTTTAAATAAATCTTAATAGTATGCCATGATGAGTAATCGATTCACGAATACGACATCAGTGACTAAGTTTCAACAATTTAATCGATTCAAACTTTGCTCAAATGGTAAAAAAACACTGCAAAATGCTTTAAAAAAAAATTAAATGAAATTCTTCACAATTTAGTGAGTTCAATAACGCTACATTTGGTATAAAAATAATTTTCATATTATTTCTTTACGTATTAATCTATATATAAATGATTTTCTCTCATACACCTATAAATGATCACAGAAATTGAAAGTATTGCTTTTTTTTTTCTATAGACGCGTATGAGGGGGACATTGACATTACCAATTGGGTGAGGCCAATGAATAATTGACAGGGCACAGTCAAATGTATGAGCTGGCGGACATTGATGACTGAATATGTTGCAAGGGCAATACCAGTCGATCGACTTAAACCTAATTTTTCTTAATCATGTTATGTCATTCTCAAGCTTAGAAACTAAAACTAGTCATGTCATTCTGAGTCCACTACTTTAATTCGCAAGTCCCCCAATTTAGCAACACCTTCACGAATATCACGGGCCATATGACTATCAGGTGTGTTGTGCACAAGGGCCTCTCTCCTCCTTATTAACCTGTTACCAATTTCAAATGAACAGAATATATTCAGAATTCCGTGCACGGTTCAAACGCACTGAACATTAAGAAACACATAAAATTAACAATTCAACGTTCTTCACATTTCGGAGTGAAATATCTGGTTATGATTTATCCGGACCAGAGGATATCTCATTCTCAGGAGAATTTTTAGTGCAACGGGACAACTAAAGTATTCAGTCTTACCTATTAAACAACGCTGATTTCCCCACATTTGGCCTTCCAATGAGAACTACGGTCGGCAGTCTTTCAACATCAACTTTGTCAAATTCGTGCTCTGCATTTTCAGGCGACTCGAGATCCACTGAACCATCTTTATCTCTATTTCCACCACAGAGCGTCTTCTCCTGTATTTGCCTGTCGAGAACTGTGTCTGCACACTTCTCAGGATTCATTGAAGCACTTGGAAATTCCTGTCTGTCTCTACCTGCCATAAACAGATCTTTTCTATCCCCCGGTAAATCACTAAAACTAACCAAAGATATATTGGCCCACATCAGGGGAACATTTTTTCGCCCATCCAACAAAAACAAAGTCTGAATGTTTTGGTGTTGTATATATTTCATGTCAAAACCGAAGCAACAGCAAAATCTCACATCAGAACAGATATCGACCTCGTCACAGGGCAAATAACACAACTGCATGTCCACGTGTGGGTGCAGCGGCTGAACATAGGGAAGCCAAAAAAAACAATAACAATTAAAAAAAAAAAAAACTCCAGCTAATAAAAAACACTCCAGCATGGAAACTTTTTCTGAAACAATGAAAAATAGAAGTGCAGATCGAATTGTGAACCAAACAACAAACGAACCAGTTAAGAAGAAACACTCATCAAACCAAAAAAACATTGTATTTAGCTTTAAAAATGATGAAATTGCATTACAAAACTAGAAAAAGAATAAAAAATATAATGACTATTAATTAATTAATTATAAATTTATTACCTATAATATTTAATTCCAATAGTAAGTATGAATGTTCAATATCATTTAATTGTTCTAATATTACTTATCGAGGTAATATATATAAACAGACTATGCTATTACATAGTCTATTTGGACATATTAATGAAATATTAATGCTTTTAATATTTTATTAAATCATAATATTACACATGATTAAAATATTATAATTAAAATATTATAAGTGTAATATAGTTTAATATGGAAGCCCACATATTAACTTATATGAAGAACATTACACCTGTTCTTCATAGTAATTATAAATCATAGTAATTATAAATCTAATTGGATTTAAATCCCTTCCCATAATACATAAGGTAATATCTAACTGTATATAAGGATAATGGCCCAAATATATTCTTCCATGGATCTGTAAGAGCTATCAAAGATAGTCTCAAATGCTTCAACAGAAACTACATATCCACATAATTGTAAAATATATAGTACCATTATATCTAGCATTTAGGAATAGGAATAGACCAGGACAAAAAGCAGCAAAGCTCTACCTTCAAATGTGTGTATATTCTTCATTAGAGATGAAGTTGGTGGTCCAAAGCCTCTTTTTGAAAGCATGGCATTTATTATTATACAAAGAAAAACGCTTTTCTTCCTGGACAACATTGGTGGTAGTTGATGAAATTTCTGCATAGAAAACCATATTGTACTTAGTCACAGCCAGAATATGTCTGTCTAATAAGCATGGAGTTATGTTATTCTGGCTGTCTAAGCATGGAGTTATGTTATTCTGGCTGTTATTCTGGCTGTCTAAGCATGGAGTTATGTTATTCTGGCTGTTATTCTGGCTGTCTAATAAGCATGGAGTTATGTTTAGACTGTCAAAAATTTGACAGTCAAATTGTAGGTGTCTAATAAAAATGGAGTCATGTTTAGAGTGTTGAAAATTTGAATATACTTTTCAAAATGACACTAAACTACATTATCACCCATCACAGTGAATGTGGACACCTAATAAACATGGACTTGCATTGTTAGAATGAAAATGCAAACTTTGCCAGCTCAAAATCAAAACGACAGATTTGAAAATACTTGCAAAACGGCACTGCACTATTACTATCCCACGTCTTCTGGTCACACAAGCACAAGCATACTGTTTGACAAAATGTATAAACAAACAATTCTTCCCTCTAGAGGAGACGAGAATGGGGTATGTTGGGGTCAT
Source organism: Picea engelmannii (assembly GCA_009831015.1). Lineage (NCBI taxonomy): Eukaryota > Viridiplantae > Streptophyta > Pinopsida > Pinales > Pinaceae > Picea > Picea engelmannii. Next base: position 373,636 of record ML805143.1, on the reverse strand, counting down.
CGTTAACAAAGCATGAGAGGTACAGGAACCCCCAAAAAATGAGAAAAGACCGAGATATGACAAGTTGTAGCAAAAGGACGTTGAATAAACAGAGATTCGTATTTCTATTCAATATGAGGTTTCTTGGTGGCATTTTATAATTTGCGTTAAAGGGTTTGGAAGGGTTTCTGCCATTTTCTTTCCACAGCTTTCGGGGATGCCTGAGGCTCTAACGTACCTGTTTGTGTTAAATTACAATTCAATAAAAGAGCTTGCATTTGAGGTAAGCGTGAAGCATTCAGGAGCTAATCCAATCCTTTTCCTGAGTAGGTAATTGAGGTGTGGAGAGAGTTGAAATCAAGTACTGCAACTAATACGCCTCTTATCATCCAAGTTTCGTTGGCCTTTTGCATAGAAGAAGTTTTCTGGTGTGTGGTTTTGGATTTCTGTATTTGTTGGTGACAGAAAAAAGTAGAAAGGATCTGCGCCTTCCTGCATTATAGCGGGAGTGGCGAACCTCTTTGACTGTCCTAACGATATAGTTAGAGGGCAAAATCCAAGATTTAAAGAGTGTGCCTTCATATGTAACTCGGTTTGATAGTCAAATTGGCATGTTTGTTAGGTTTTCACACTTCAAGACAGCTCTTATTGGCCTTGAAAAACCCTTACAAGATTGGCGGTTTTCACACTTCCAGACAGCTTTTATTGGCCTCGAAAAACCCTTACAAGATTGGCGCTAGTTCATCAATTGATGACATTTATTGGCCTTAAAAAATCCTTACAAGATTGACGCTAGTTCAATGACATTATAAATTGTAGGTTCATTTTACCTCGATTTATGGGTGCAAAGAGGGCCAGCGCTCGGCTTCTTGAATGCTACCGTCCACCAAGTAGATAGAAGTGCATTGGGTTCTCTTGTGCAGGGTTGCAATAAGCTTAAAGCAAGGAAGCAGCACACAGATCGCAAGAAAAGGCAACGCGCAGAGATAAAAGAAGTGGCTGCTGCACTTCTGACCAACAACGAGGCTCCAGCATATGTCAATACAGAATTGCAGAGCTCATCATTTCTCTCAGATTTTGCAAGGTCGAAGGAGAAGATGGGAAGAATCGGTGTGCTCACGGGCAGTGCAGAGCAAATTCGGGGACGCTGCGCTTTTACAAATTAATTGGGTCATGTGCGTTTTTCTTTGAGAATCATAAGTCCTCTTCCCGGCTTATGCATCCATTTTTTGTCTTTGAATAATAGTGTACCGTGAAGAGTGCCATTGTTGCAGAGCCACTTGGTCCATGCATGGTGAAATTGCATGTTATACAGCATGCAGACCGCCACATTATTACTCAACAAACTGCCACTGCACATGGTAGCATTCTCAGTTGGGGAAAAATTACCAAATAAAAACATACATTTATTGTTTATAAGTAATGCTAGCATTATTCTTCCAACATTTTTCAATTTCAACATTTCTCAATTTCAGGTAAACCTATGCTTTAAATTAAGATTAAGATTGAGATGTAAAATTTGGGTAGCTCTGCAATAACAGGGTCATTTGAACCACCAATCAAACATCAGAAAAATGCTTTAAACTAATAATTGCCAAAAACGTTTTTGTTAAAACTTTGGTTAAAGTGCTAATACTTAAATAAGTAAAAAAAAACTAATACTTAATGAACGCATATAGATTGCTATATACCTATGCCTTCCGCAGGTATAAAAAAGATGAATGAAAATTCAACCAACAAAAGTGCATCATCATGTTCAAGTTTTTTAATCATAAAGGGTGGTGAACCAAGAGATTGTGATTTTAAGGTTTTAATCATATAACATTTTTTTTTGTAGTTCAAAAATTATTTAATTACAATAAAATAATTATGATATTATACTACTTTTTTTCTTATAATGATTTGCGGAATGAAATGGAACACAAATCTATAACGTTCACACAAATATACATAGAATAATAACATCTAGATACAATGTAACTTAACTTCTATTAAATAAGAAATTTGTTGAAACTGTAAAAATGCAGAGTGAAAACAATCTTGCTTGAATGGTGGTAGCTAATTCCTAAGAAGAGAGTAGCGGCTACGTGCACATTACAATGAGGCCTCTAGGCCTTTTTAGCATCAAGAAGTAAACAAAAAACACTAAACATCCAAAAATCTAACCCTCGGAGATGAAGTGCCAAAATTCATGTGGGCCCCGATGAGGTAAGTTGGTACATCAACTTTCCAGGGTCCTAATCTTTGCATACGATCTCTGTTTTAAGCTCATGATAGCCCATTGTAAAAGTCTATCCGATGATTACATATTATTCCATCACACTCTAGATAGAGCCTACAATGTGACTGTGGTGTTACCAAAAATGATGTTTAGGGCCTCAAAAATGACCCTGGAACTTTAGGACCCGAAAAGCTAGAAACAATTGCCAAGATAAAAACTATAACTGCCAAGATGAAAGTTGTATGTGAGCCAACTAGAAGAGGTGGATGGCCACCAATATCCACCTGGGTCAATCCTCCATGCTTTGGAAGCAATGGTTTCCATTGCGTTGAGTTACCCCATCATAGGAGGAAACTTCTATTGAATTTGGCCCCGGGTGAGCCACTTGCCTTGTTGTAGGAGTTGCCTAGCTTTGACAACTCGATAAAGTTGAAGCTTACGTTAGTGAGTTCCCTTGACCTGTGTGTCCATGATCTGATCAATCGATTATCATTCCATGAAGTCATGGTTGATCTCTGTCGGTCTTAATTGTTCTGCTATCTCTGAGGTGTCCAATAAGGGTGGAAACTATGGCCAAATTAGGTCCACATTAAACACTAGGTGCAAGCCAAGGAAGAGGGGAATGTTGATCTCAAAATCATTCTCACCCACAACCTTGGTGATGGTGTAAGGTCCATAGCAGAGTAGACGAAGTTTCTGATGGGGTCCTGTAAGGCGATGTTTCTGCAAGTGCAACCAAAATTTATCTCCCACCTAAAACTTATGTGGCACCTGGTATTGATCATGGTGTTGTTTGTACTTGGTATTGGACTTCTGCAAAATATCATGAACCTGTTGGCAAATGTGCTAGCTTTGTTCAATGAACCGACTGGCTTTGTCGACTTCATTTTTTGCATGGGATGATTGATCTAGGAGGATATTGGTGGCCACCCACCTGTTCCAACTGGCTCCTCTTTTCAGTTTTTAGTACAACACATTCTTCTGTACTTCTTTGTAATTGTGGGTTCTACACTTTCAAGGCTGTTTGAAGCCCTACACATATTCCAGGTGGATATTGGTGGCCTCCCACCTAATCCAACTAGTTTATTTTGTATTTTTTCATATCAACACATCTTGTTGTACTTCGAGGGACGTTTTGGGGCCCTACACATTGTTTTTTTGGCTTGCCTCATTCAAACCATAGACAGATTCAGAGTTTGACAGTGTAATGTGTATTTCTCAAAATGAACTTTCCAATGGGCTATAACACGCCTAAAACAGAGATTGTATGGAAAAGTTACGACCCCGGGAAATTAATGTACTAACTTACCCAAACGGGGCCCACATGACTTTTGACATTTCATCTCCTAGGGTTTTGGAATTCATGTTTATCATAAAAAGGCCTTCAGAGCTTCATTGTAATAATCTTCTTATGAAATACGTAGCCGTCACATCTCTTCTCAGAGATAAAGATGTCACCATTCTAGCGAGTCTTGTACTCTGTATTTTTACATTCTCTTTACAATTCTTTCATTAATAGAAATCAAGTATTGTTGTATTTATCTGTTTCTAGAAATTTTCATGCGTATTTCATTATAATATCTTTGCCTTCATTTTGTTCCAAAAATAATCTAGATCAGTGGTATCAGAGCAGGCTGTTCTTGATAAATTTTCAACGCATGTCCCCGACGAGGTCCGAGTATAGCCAGTTGGGTCTCGAGTTTGTCTCTCTTGAGGAAAATCACTCTCGCACGCCCAATAAACCCTTGATGGTGGCAGAAAATAAAAACGACGAAGCATAATATTTTATTAACATGTTGCTTGAGCAAGCTCTCGCGCAATAGAGGGATGAAATAATGGAGAATTTTTGACACATCCTTCAACACATGTCGATAGAAACATGCACATATTCATCAAGTGACCATTTTGGAGGAACCTCTCCCTTCAAGGTACATGTTAATTTTGATATTCCCATATTTGAAGGTCAGATAGATGTAGATGCCCTAAAAAATTGTTAAATCTATTAGAAGGTCATTTCTCTGTTCAACATTTTTTCGACAGGGAAAACATCACCTTCACACTCTTCAAGGCTCTTCCCCATATCAAACATTGGTGGGAAACTTACTAGGAGCAAAGTTCCACATATGAATCTGGAATATATGGGGCCAAGCCCACTTGAGATTTGTTTGTGGATGCGGTCAAAGAACAATGCTATCATGTTGATAACTATGAAGATCAATACATGAGATGGACCACACTGCGGCAAGAGAAGAACCAAATAGTGTCGGAGTTCACAAATAATTTCCATACCTTGCACACCAAGTTGGGTATCAAATAATCTGAGCGACGTCTCATTCTGAAATACCGTGGGGCTCTACATAGGTACATCCAAAATGAAATGGATTTCCTAAATATCTCATCATTGGGAGTTGCCTATCAATATGTTGTCAAAATCGAGCAGAAATTTAGGCACTAGAACAAATGGGAATTTGGGTCTACAAAACTTCAACAACCAAAGCATGGTGAAGATGGTCCTAACCAATAGCCTCTAGACAACCAGTCCAAGACATAGGACAAAAAGAGTAAAGTAAAAAAGAATAATGACATTGGGAAGTGGTGTGACTTCCAAAAACTCCCTTGGCACAACACCGATAAATTTCACTCGAAACATTCATTGGTGGACGAGGTCAAAGACACGGAGTCGAGCTATGATTCAAAATCTGTTCCAGAAAATATTGAAAAAGGATAGATCATCGAAACAGACCCCCCTTCTACTGCTGTGACCAAAGCAATTTAGCTAGAAGAACTAGTACATCCTGAAGAGGGGGAGCGCCTCTTCCATTCATAGATGTGGGTGAAGGGGACCCCATTGCATTTCATTGTTGATAACGAAAGTCAGAAGAACCCCATCTCAGCTAAAGTTGTCAAATAGTTGGGAGTGTCGACAACACCACACCCACGCCGTACAACATCGGGTGGCTTCACCAGGGACGAGATCTTCATGTCAGACAACAGTTTCACTTGTCCTATGGCATCCATCCCTTCAAGGATGAGGTAGTGTGTGATATTTCCCCTCTTGATGTCTATTATGTTGTTTTGGCCCAACCATATATATGGAAACATCATGGTGTCTATGATTCTATACCTCGTAGTGTCATTATTACTCTGGGAGGTCAACTCTACAGGATACAAGAGGCATTTCTGACTATTGTTCCACCAAAACAACACCACAAGGTAATCTCTCATACTGCAAAATTCATCATCTTCACAGTCTGTTCAAATGATGCGCAGAAGACCACTATGACCACTACAGTCTCAACACCTTTTATCCAATAAAAACAAATTGTCGAAGAGACAGAAGATATTGTTTCTTCACCTACAATGGTGCTAACACAATGCCCCATCCAACCTAGATATAACGAGTTGGTGTAACAGATTCAACCCCTCCAACAACAAGTTTGTGACAATTTTCCTCAAGACAAGAAGCACAACTTCTCCAACAAGGCACACAAATCACCAAGCATCATATTCAGAAAATGCTTTCCCCTCATCCCTGGGCACTCAATGCAATGGAGACCATTGCTTCCTAAGGGGGGAGGATTGACCCAGGTGGATATTGGTGGCCACCCACCTGTTCCAGCTAGATCTTCTTTTCACTTTTTAGTGCAGCACGTTTTTCTGTACTTCTTTGTAATTGTGGGTTATACACTTCTAGTGTTGTCTGAAGCCCTACACATCTTCCAGGTGGATACTGGTGTCCTCCCACCTAATCCAAATGGCTTATTTTGTATGTTTTCATATCAACACATCTTTTTGTACTTCCAGGGTCGTTTTGGGGCCCTAAATAATTTTTTTTTGGCTCACCACAATCAAACTATAGATGGAGTTAGAGTTTGATGGTGTAATGCATAGTTCTCGAAAATACCTTTACAATGGGCTATCATGCGCCTAAAATGGAGATCATATGAAAAATTTACGACACCGAGAAGTTAATGTACCAACTTACCCAAATGAGGCCCACATGAATTTTGCAATTTCATCTCCTAGGGTTCGGTTTTTGGATGTCTAGGGTTTTGGCATTCATGTTTATCATAAAAAGGCCTTCAGAGCCTCATTGTAATCATCTTCTTGTGAATGAGCGTAGCCATCATATCTCTTCTCATAGATAAATCTTCCACCATTCTATCGAGTCTTGCACTCTATATTTTTATAGTCTCTTTAAAATTATTTCATTAATAGAAATGAAGTATTGTTGTATTTCTCTATTTCTGGAAATTTTCATGAGTATTTCATTGTAATATATTTTCTTTCATTTTGTTCCAAAAATAATCTATATCAATGATTATGCCTATGTGGACGGAAGGGGTAGTGCAATATCCATGGGACCTAATGGTTGAAATCCCAACCCCACCTGAAAGGGGATGTGGTTGGTTGAGCTATGTATGGATCTGTTGTAACTATGTTGAACATAAGGAAGACTTTTATCCCATGTGTGTGGATGCTTGGAATTGTATATGCACAAAATATGCTCGATCATCCTGTTGATGACCTTGGCTTGGCCATCCATTTGGGGGTGGAAGGTTGTGGATTTGGTGAGCTTGGTGTCCATCCCTAACCAGAGGCTTGACCAAAAAGTGCTAAGGAATAGACTATCTTGATTAGAGATGATGGTTTGTGGTATCCAAAAATGTACCCACACTCCTTCAAAAAAGATCTTGGTAGTGGCCTTTATTGTGATGCTCTTCTTGTAGGTGAACATAATCACCGTTTTGGAAAATTGATCAACAACCACGAAAATACAGTCATTTCCCTTCTTGGTTGAAGGAAGGCCTGACATGTACTCCATTGAGATGGATTCCCAGGGCTAGTCGAGAGTAGGAAGAGGGTTGTGCATGCCTTATTTCTTAATGGTTGGTTTGACACTGGTGCAGGCCATGCAAGACCTAATATACTTGCTAACATCCTATTAGAGTTTCGACCAATACAAATGTTTCTACAACACTTCCAGTGTCTTCTCTATGCAGAAGTGTCCTACCACTCGACTATAGTGAGATTCCCAAATCAGCTTCGCTCGCTCACTTGATGGAACATAGAGATGGTGGAGATGGAACAACAACCCATCCTATAGATGAAAATTAGTGAAAACTATGTTTTTCCCAGCATCTGGTAGGTAGTGGCGAAGTCAATATATCACTCATAGAGTTGGGTCCATCCAGAGGTCTCATGTCCACAGGAGTGTAGCAACGTGTTTAGTGCGGCAACTGGAGCTCAACTGAGGCACTCAACAAAGCAGTTGGTACTCCATGTATTATACCTGATGTTGATATGGAACTACTGCAAGTATATGGACCACTTATGATGGTGGTCATTCTACAATTTGTTTTTTGTTTTCATGAACTGTAGAGGCTTATGATCGATGTGGATGATTGTGTCCTTCCCGAGAATGTAGTGCCTCCACTGGCAGTAGGCTTGTACAATGGATTACATTTATTTTTCATAAGTGGGGTACTTACAAAAAATATCTTATAGCATCTCACTATAATAGGCCACAGGATGTCCATGTTGAGTGAGAATTGTGCCCACAACATAGTTTAAAGAATTTGTCTCAATCTCAAAAGGTTGTTGTAGGTCGGGTAGTGAGAGCATCGAGGTTGAGCATAAGTGTTGATTCAAATCATCAAACACTTTATTTGCGACTGACCCCACACAAATTTTTTCTTGCCACCACCCCTAGTCACTTGGCTAAGGTTCCATGCAATGTGGGTAGAATCCCAACATGAACCTATGATAGAAATTGGCAAGGCCTAAGAAGCTCTGAAGCTTATTGAGTGTGGTCGGGGATGGAGAGTCACATATGACCTATATCTTGGTTAGATCGACATGCACCCCATACTCATAAACAAAATAGCTTAGTTATTAGACCTTGTTCATGCTAAAGGAGCATTTTTCCAAATTTGCATATAGCTTGTATTGTCACAAAGTGTGCAGAACCTGTTGAATGTTCTGCAACTATTCCACCCAATTCTTGGTGAATATTAGGATGTGATCCAAATTAATACACCACCACAAAATAATTGGTGAAATGTCGCAGTGTATCATCCATCATCCTAATGAAAGTTGTTGGGGCATTTGTCAAGCCAAAGGGCATGACCCACCATTTGAAAAGACCTTCTTTGGACTTGAAAGAAGTCTTCCATACATTGGTATGTTATATTGGGACCTCGTGGTAGCCGAAATTCAGATCAATGTTACTGAAGTATTTTTCACCCTTGATTTGGTCAAGAAGATCATCAATTTGGGGAATTTGGGTAACGGTTCCTAACTGTGATTTTATTTATGGTCCGGTAATCAATGTAGAGTCACCATGACCTATCTTTCTTTTGAAAAAGCATGATTAGGATTCCACAAGGTGATAATCTTGGGAATATGTGCCCCTTTCTGAGAAGATCTTAGATATGGTGTTTTATTTCCTCATTTTCTAACAGGGAGTGGCAATAAACTAGCCATTGGGTAGTGATACGTGAGGGGTTAGATCAATTGAGTGCTTGACTTGGCAGTGCTGAGGTACCCTAGTGGTTGTGGATAATATGTAATTGTATTCTTCTAGGACCTTATCCACGTTCTTCTTCTGCGTGGAGAGACCTATTGCAGAGGCCATGGATCTGGCAGCAACGTTCCTCTCACTTTGAGCATGAATCATGAAGAAAACAGACTTCCCGGTCTCAGAGATGACCTTTCTCCATTGCTTGGAAGATATCAATGAAATGGTGGTAGATGGGACTACCTCTGGTATCTTGTATAATCTTCCATCCAAAGTAATAATAACATTATGAGGCATAGACTCATATATAACATCTCTTTTCCATAAATAAGGTTGGCCCAAAAGAACATCACAAAATTCAAGGCGGGAAACATCACACAATACCTCGTCTTTGAAGGGCTTAATGTAATAGGTTAGGCAACACTGTTGGTTGATGTGGAGATCTCTTCCTTGGTGGAGCCATCTGATGGTGTACGTCTGTGGGTGTGGTGATGTCGACAAAGACAACCACTTGATGACCTCTGCTGAGATAAAGTTCTTCTAGCTAGCGCTGCTAATGATGAAGTGAAGGAGAGTACCATTCACCCACATCTATGAATGAAAGAGGTGCTCACCTTCCTCTAGTTCATCAGGTTTCTCGGGATGGACCTTGGTGGTGGTAGCAACAGTGGCACTGGGTTCTACATCAATGATCAATCTCCCTTTTTTTGGTTTTGAATCAGAGTTGGAGCCTACATCTGATTCAGAGGCTTTCACCTCGACCACTAATGAATTCTTTGAGTGGAATTCAACGATGTTATTCCAGGGGCTCTTATGGAACTCACACCATTTACTAGTGTCTTTCTTTGTCTTCCCATTCTCCTTCGTTGTTTATGGTTTGGATTGGTTGTCTTAAGGTTGTCCATCCTTTCTCTATCCTTTGTTCTATGGGTTGGGACCTCCTTTTCCCTACTTCTGATGTGAGGGGTTTGCAGAACCAAATTGTCACATCTTCTGTTTAAACTTCTACTCGATTGTGAAAGCATATCAATAGGCCACTCCCAAGGAAGAAATGTACAGAAAATTCATTTATGTCTAGATGTATCTATGCATACCGTTGCGGTATTTGAGAGCCAAATTTTGATAAGATTATTTGATATCCATTTTGGTGCACAAGGTCACTGTTTAGACCCATTCGTGTTTTAGTGTGGTCCATCTTGTATATAAGTCATCATAACTTCCAACAGGGTAGTATTTTTCCTTAATAGCATCCCTGAAGGAACCCCAAGTTGGTGCTACTACAAATAATGTAGATCCCTCTATTTCCTTTTTCTCATAGAAAGTCTCCCACAATTCTTTGACATGGGGGATGGCTTTGAGGAGCGTAAATGTAATATTTTCTCTATAGGAAAAGTTGTGGATAGAAAAATACCCTTCTATAAGGTTTAACCATTTGTCTATAGTATCCGAATCTATTTGACCTTCAAATATAGGAATATCAAAATTGATTTGTACCTTGAAGGGGGTAGCACATCTTCTTGAGGTATATGTGTCACGTGTTGGAAGGCATTAAAGGATTTGTGCAAAATTATCCATCATATCATTCCTTTTTCATGAGAGGGCTTCCTTAAGAAAATGTTTAAAGGGATATCGTGCCCCATTTTCTCTCTTTTCTTCCCCCATGGGTGGTCATCGGGTTCGGTGAGGCCGATATACAAAGGCTCAACTGATTCGAGTCCCAACTTCTTATACCCTGACCTCGTTGGGGACATGCAAAGATAAACGAATGAAGAGAAAACCGCTTTGATACCAATGATATAAATTTATGAGCAAAACAAAATGGAACATACATCTATAACATTACCACAAATATTGAAAGAGCAATAACAAATATACAATGGAACGTAACTTCTATTAAATAATAAATCTGTTGAAACTCTGAAAATGTAGAATGAAAAAAATATTGCTCGAATGATAGTAGCTAATCCCTATGAAGAGATGTGGCATCTATTCACATTCGTATCAAAACGTCACAATGAGGCCTCTAGGCCTTTTTAGCATCAATAAGTAAACATAAAACCCTAGACATCTAAAAACCTAACCCTAGGAGATGAAGCACCAAAATTCATGTGGGCCCCGATGGGGTAAGTTGGTACATCAACTTTTCAGGGTCATAGCGTTTGCATTCGATCTTCATTTTGGGTGCATGATAGCCCATTGGAAATTTCTATCCGAGGGGTACACATTATGTTGTCACACTCTAAATAAATTATATAGTGTGACTGTATTGGGCCCCAAAAACATTGTTTAGGGTCTCAAAATTGCCCCAAAAGTTTAAGACCCGAAAAGCTATAAAAAAATGGCAAGATAAAAACTGTAATTGCCAAGATGAAAGTTGTATGTGAGCCAGATGGAAGATTTGGGTGGCCACTGATATCCACCTAGATCATATGATATGCACACCAACCACAAAACATATAATCTTCTCCAAACCGTGGATCAATTCATGAAGAGTTATTCATGAAGAGTTGCTTTTATAGTATTTTATATATACAGGTGGCTTTCCAAGGTTACCTAGTTTGTATAACATTTGAAGGATTAATTTTCAAACACAAGATATTTTATGGGTGTAAATAAATTTAACATTGTGGAGTGGTATTTATTTATTTGTAGATAAATTTAACAATTCACAGAATTATCCAAAGGTAATCAACATGAAGATTTTCTTTGATTTTTTACTAAAAATAAGTTCCTTAACATTAATCGCTAACATGTTTTAAACACTTGATTTCACATTTTTTTTAGTATTTTGGAGAGATCGATAGCAAGGGAATGGAATTTCATCCTAAGAAGATAAAAATTATGAAGGATGTAGATGATGATGACTTTGTCTGGAGTTCATCTGGATTGGTGCTAATTTTTTTACAAAACTATGAGGGATATAGTGTAAATAACATATAGATGTACTTTCCACTTAAAATACAAAAATCAACCCAATGACTCCAAGAATCATGTTATACATAAACTACATGAAGTGTTTATGGAGAAATGGTCAATGAGACCCACAAGTTTTACAATATCAAAACATTACAATAACAAAAAAGTATTATTACTAAATATGTTTTTCTATAATATGTCTCAAAAAATTTCAAATTATTATTATTATTATTTACTTTCATGTCGATTTAAATTTTTTTTATTGTTATTTTTCATATTTTTAGGAAGATTATGAAAATTCCAAGAGAAAAGTGAGGGGAAAGATTTGATACATACTTGTAGGGATGCCAAAAATAGTGTACAAGGAGCTGATAAAATAAATTAATATAATTGTATTGCAAGAGGAGCCACCCCAACAACAACATGCATCAAAGGTATGTAATTATTATTTTATGTACATTGAATTTAATTATCACATGAAATACCAATTTTCAATTGTTTTGTTGCAGAAAAGAAAAACAATAGAACCCATTCACACATAAGATAGGACACAGAGGAAGAAAAGGGTTGATCACAAAGTTTGTGATTACTTACATTTTCGGCCTTAATATTTCATCTTTGTTGTGATCAATATATTTAAATAATTAATTTGCACTCATGCATGGATGTCATATAATAGGTTCTAATATACAAAGAAGAGTCAAACTAAGAATTGATCAAAATTGGGTTAAGTATGGGCTTTGAGTATTTGTCGAAGTATCAAGGTTTAATTTAATAATTTGTAAGTAGCCATGTTATTTAATTTCTCTCATTTTATAATTAATGGAACAAATAGAACCTTTATATTCATCATATAGACTTCTTCTTTGTCATGGGGTATTAAACATGGAGAAACAAAATATGGAGTGAAACCAATAGAAGATATTTTAATAAACAACATGCAACATGACTTGGAAAGATTTTGTATTGTTTATGAAATAGTCACTACTATTGTATTCTTTTTTTATTTATGGAAGGATGTATATTCTACTATATAAACATAGATACACTTGTTACACTTTATTTATACATTTGTAGATGGAACATGAAGAGATGGAACTCTAAAAACAAGTTGATAAAGAAAACATTAGTTTAAATAACCAAAGAACAATATCACCTACAAGTGACGAAGAAATGAGACATACACACATCTCAAGAAATGATAATAGTTCAACTGATGAATGGAAATCAATTTAATTGAATGTTACTACAAGTTGTATGTTTTGGAATATTTGTGTGTGAAAATCAAGGATTTTGTTTAATGTACTCCAAATATTGTCCCAACTGCATGAGGACATGTTACAAATAAGTGTAGAAATTACATATTGGTTTTTGTTGAGCCTCCATTTTGACACCTCTATTAACCTATATTATCCTTCTATCTGGGTCAATTTTACCTTTAATATGTGCATATGTTGTCTATTTCCTCCACAAGCCTACCTTATGACCTTGTCCATATGCATAAAGACGTAACCTATGTTAAAACATGATTTGTTTGATTTCTTGATTAAATTGGGATTAAATGGTTGATTATGTATGCTCCTAATTACTTTGACTATTATCAAGAAGCTTCATGACAAGGCATCACTTCATTCGGTACTACTACTGGTCTTATATTACAACAACCAACTGATCTATTCTGGTACTCTGACTGATTCGGTACTAACACTGCAATGATCCAATATCACCTGTGTGTTGATCCAGTATCAACTCTACACCTATTCCAGTATGACCATTGCGTTGATCTGGTACCCATATCTAGTACTGTGCTAGTCTAGTACTAAACCCCTGTCTACAGAATTAAAATTTTGAACGAGTATGTTGGTGATGATTTCAAGAAATTAGTTGGATAGAAGTATCCTTGGATCATTTGGAGATCACGATAAACTTCATCACTCATGCACTTCGTGTCATGAGGATGAAGTCCATTCCTTGAGATACGGTATGATTCACCAATTGTAATATTTTGTAAACGTTTGATAATCGTCCCCAGACCTTGATTATAACGACTGACCCTCTTTAAAAGGGATGTTGTGTAGATGATAGATAAAAAACCTAGAGAATTATATACACTGTTATGATGGGAAATGAAATGTTGAATTACTTATTCACTTGAGAAATTGAAGGAGTGCGAATGCTAGCTTGTGAAATTTATGAGTATGAGTAAAGTGTTTTATTCTGTAATTTCTTTAGAGGTACCTTGTTGGTTTGGCAAGGGCCCACTGCCCCAACCAAGGTAAGCCTACTTGTATATGTCTTTTTGTGGCATAAGTTAATTGTGTGAGTGAAAATATAATAGTTGTGTTGCAAATGATTCTAAGTGTATGAACGTTTTTGAAGTACAATACAAATTTCTAAATAGATTTGATTTTGGATCAGTGTTAATGAACAATTATACATTGAGGATAGTAGATAATTCTATTTTCATTTCTACAGATTGATATTTAGTTAGAAAAAGTTGGATAGATATTTGGGATGGTTAAATAAATTTTTTTTATTGTTTTGAATTTATGATTGTGTTGTTCTCAGTAGGTACAAGAACAATAAGACTTCATCTCTCACCTTCATGCTCCATGTAATGAAGTCTTTCAATCATATTGATTGTCTCCTATATTGAAGAAGGTTTGATTGGAATTAGGGATGATTTTAAGAAGGGAAATTTATTTTAAAATGTACAAACCTTGGAAAATCTTACTAATCCCTCATATGACAACTATAGATGTTTGGCAATATTTTTGTAAAAATATTCAAATTTCTAAGGATTTTATATAGTTTGTATAATGTTTTTGTGATTTTTAAGGTAAAATAATTTTATCCTATAGAATTTGGGCGAAGCATTTTTAGAATAGCGAATCTTTTTTTGGGGAAAACCATGGAAAATTAATACATGAGAGAAATTTAACCCCTAAAATCATCCCTGATTGAAATTGATTAAGTTATGATTGGTTTCTTTCTAAGAGTAAATAAAGTGAATTGTTAATTGCTTTTTAGATTGCTACAAGAAGCAAGGTCTTAGTTCATCTCTTCATTTCATGAGCCTATAATCAACAAACTTGTTATCTAAGCAAGAACCTTTTCAATTGAGTGTTTATTTGAGAGTTTCACTATAAGCTTTATCTCCTAAGTTAGAAGTTGTGTGAAGTATTCATAAAACATAGTGTTATGTTATTAAGTATTTTCTGATTGAGCTAGATACAACATACATAAATAGGTTACCTGTTTTCGGAACATATGGTGTAAAAACTCTTTTGATTATGAATCCCGGATAAACATATAAATGAGTGCAATATACTAAGCATATATATACACCAAAATTTTGGCGTCACTGTCGGGGAGTTGTAAACAGTAATAGGTAGCATTTTGATTTTGATTGGTTTGATAAGTTTGGATTGGATTTAAGGACAACCTGAGGGTGGAGAGAATACGGTAAGATGAGAGGTAAGAACTTGCGCATCCACTTTGGTGGAGTTGATCCAAAGTCAGGTTGTCCTCTTACTTTTGGTAGTTAATTTTTTTTTTTCATTAGTATTAGAGTTTCTTATCTTTATGAGTAGACATAGGGATAGTAACAGTAGATTTATTGCCTCCAAAATTTCAGAAAAAAAAAAAAAAACAACAAGAAAACCCCACCGCGCTACACTAATTTAGCTAAATTTTGTGTTGGAACAATTCTCTGAGGAGAAATTTCAAAGGAAGCAATTGAAACAAAAACCAAAGGCACCAAATATGAAACCATTGTTCATATCGAAAACATAATACAACAAGCAAGAAGGGAAGCACTGGCGACCCCATCAGAAGGAGGAGCTGGAAAAGAGACAGAGGTAGTGATAGAAGAAGTTGCATCTACCATTGGGAAACACACAAGGTATTAGAACAATTGGATATGCCAAACATCCCAGTGGTTGAACCTTCACTTAGTGGGGAGACATCACTAGCACCCTACAACGTTCTATTTGGAGATATGGCAAATGAAGAGGGAAATGAAAACAATGAAACAGAGACATTTGGATTCCCAATATTAGACATCATCAGAGACATTGCTATGAATAATATTCCACTATACTCACTACCTCACTTCCATGGTATGTCAACAGAAGATCCTGATTCATTTTTGTTTGAATTTGATATACTATGTAGGAGTTATAATTACACTTATAATGCACAAAAACTAAAACTCTTTCCAACCACACTAAAATATTCAACATTAAGGTGATTTATGAGCCTAGGAGAACACACTATCTTATCTTGGGATGGCATAGAGGATACCAAAGATGGAATTTGATGGGAAAATTGCCCGTCACGGGGTGATTTGTTCGTCAAATACATTAAATTTTTTTGGCAAAACATCAACTATGTCAAAACGGGTATATAATTTGCAGAAACCATCAAATTTGATGGTTTGTTGGAATTTGAAATTCCAACCCTGGAGAAGACTTTCCCCCAGAAGTATCAAGATTACTACATACCTAGGGATGCTAGGAATGATATTTAAAATGTAGCAGTCTGAGGAGGAAAGTTTGGAAGATTACCTAGAAAGGTTTCTATACAACTAAAGAAAGACAAAATTGTTTACCTTAGAAACAACCACGGTTAGGACCATCTTCTTAAAAGGCGTAAGGAATGATTGTATTGAGGTATTAAACCTCATGAGTTCTCGAGATGTGTATCAGAATCCATTTGTAGACATTGTAGAGTATTGTAAAAGATACTCCCATAGTCAAGCCAAAATAGGAAAAATTTTAAGGGATCCTATAATGATCCAAGTGGATATCAAACCCACCTTTTCCAACTGGCTCAAAACAGTTTTCTGGAAATTTTGTTAATTTACTATTTTTAGCAGTTTTTATTTTCGGAGCTAATTTGAGGCCCTAAACGATGTTTTTTTGGGAAACCAAGTTTTCTATATGGAAGTTCCTTCGATATTGTGCCTATAATGAATATTCTCGATGATACCTTTTGAATGGGCTATCATACGCCTAAAACGGAGATCGTATGCAAAAGTTACGACCCCGGGAATTTGATGTACTAACTTACCCAAACGAGGCCCACATGACTTTTGGTGCTTCATCTCCTAGGGTTAGGTTTTTGGATTTCTAGGGTATTTGGAATTATTGTTTATTGTAAAAAGGCCTTAAAATCCTCATTGTAATCGTATTCTTGCGAATGTGAGTAGAAATCATATCTCTTCTCAGAGATAAGCTACCACCATTCTAGTGAGTCTTTCACCCTATATTTTTACAGTCTATGTACATTTATTTCATTAATAGAAACCGTTTATTATTGTATATCTGTGTTTATGGTTGCATATCTCATACATTTTTGTTATATTATTGAATATCTTCTATATCTCTGTGCATTTATTTATTATACCTCCATCCTCATTTTGTGCCGAAAATAATCTGGATCAGTGGTATCAGAGCATGCTGCTCTTGATCGTTTATTTGAGTGCATGTCCCCGACAAGATCCGAGTATAGCAATTTGGGTCTCGATCTTGTCTCTCTTGAAGAAAATAACTCTCTCACACCCAAGAAACCCTCAATGGTGGAAGAAAAGAAAAACGATGGAGAAAATGATCCTATCAATCTGTTGCTTGAGTAAGATCTCAAGCGACATGGACGAAATGATGGAGAATTTTTCCCACATCCTTCAACGCCTACCGATAGAAACAAACACATCTTCATCAAAAAACCACTTTGGAAGCACCTTTCCTTTTAAGGTACTGGTTAATTTTGATATTCCCATATTTGAAGGTCAGATAGATGCGGATGCCCTAGACAAATGGTTAAATCTACTAGACGGTTATTTATATGTTCACAATTTTTATGACAGGGAAAATATCACCTTCGCACTCCTTAAATATCTCCCCCATGTCAAACATTGGTGGGAAACTTATTGGGAGAAAATTTCTACGAAGGATTCTAGAATATATGGGGCTGAGCGCACTTGGGATTTTTTTGTGGACGTGATAAAGGAAAGGTATTACCCTGTTGGAAACTATGAGGACCAGTACATGAGATGGACCACACTACGACAAGAGAGGGGCCAAGCAGTTCCAGATTTCACCAATACCTTCCATACCTTGCACACCAAGCTGGGTATCAAAGACTCTGAATGACATTTGGTTCTGAAATACCATGGGGCTCTACATAGATACATCCAAACTGGAATGGATTTTCTAGATATCTCATCACTCGGTGTTGCTTCTCGATATGCTGTTAAAATCGAGCAGAAGTTTAAGCACCAGAACAAACGAGAGTTCGGGTCTACAAATCTGCAACAACCAAAGTACGACAAAGAAGGCCCTAACAAACAGTATTCTGAAAACTAGTCCAAGCCACAGGAAAAGAAGGGTCACGGGAAGACAAAGAAGGACACCAAAAAATGGTGCGATTTCCATAAAATCCCCTGGCACAACACCGATGAATGTCGCTCAAAATACCCATTGGTGGCCGAGATCAAAGACAAGGATCTAAACCTTTATTAAGAATCTGATTCTAAAAACACTAGTAAAGGACAGATCATTAACGCAGACCCCACTGCTATTGTCGTGACCGCAATAATTCAATCAGAAGAAGCAACAGATCCTGAAGAGGGGGAGGGCCTTTTTCATTCATAGATTTGGGTGAAGAGGACCCCGCTGCATTTTATTGTTGATAGTGGAAGCCAGAAGAACCTCATGTGAACAGAGGTCGTCAAACAGTTGGGATTGTCGACAACACCACACCAAAAGACATACAACATCAAGTGTCTTCACCAAGGATGAGATCTTCGTGTTAGCCAGCAGTGTCGATTTTCATACGACATACATCCCTTCAAGGATGAGGTATTATGTGATGTTTCCCCATTGGATGTCTTTGATGTTTTGTTGCACCAACCATATATGTGGAGATGCCATGTTGTTTATGAGTCTCGACCCCGCAGTGCCATTGTTTCTCTAGGGGGTCATCTCTATAGAATACCAGAGGTAGTTCCAACTATTGTTCCACTTAAATAGTGCCACAAGGTATTATCTCATACTACAAAATTCATCATCTTCACAATCTATTCAAAAGGTGAACAAAAGGATACTGCAACCACTATAACCTTTGCCCAAGAACCTTCTATCCAACAGAAGCAGGGTGACAAGATTACAACAAAGTGTAAATATTCCTTCCACACAAAAGAATATCATGTATCTAGACTGGTTAAAAAGTTTCAACCCTTCCAACCGCATGTTCGTGACAACCTTCAACAAGCTAAGCAACACAACTTCTCCAACAAGGAAAGCAGCTCATCAAGATGCAGATTCAACAGACGCTTTTCCCTCTCCCCCAGGAACTCAACGCAATGGATACCATTTATTCATAAAGAGGGAGGATTGATCCAGGTGGATATCAGTGGCCACCCACCTTTTCCAACTAGCTCAAAACCATTTTTTGGCAATTTTGGTAATTTACTATTTTTAGTCGTTTTCACTTCCAGAGTCGTTTTGAGGCCCTAAACAATTCCTTTTTGGGGAAAATAGGTTTTTAATATGGAATTTCCTTATATATTTCACCTACAATTAATCTCCTCGACGATACCTTTCCAATGGGCTATCATACGTCTAAAATGAACATCGTATGCAAAAGTTACGACCCTGGGAAGGTGATGTACTAACTCACCCAAACGGGGCCCACATGAATTTTAGTGATTCATCTCCTAGGGTTAGGTTTTCAGATGTCTAGGGTCTTTGGAATTCATGTTTATTGTAAAAATTCCTTCAAAGCCTCATTGTAATCATCTTCTTGTGAATGCGAGTAGCCGTCACATCTCTTCTCAGAGATAAGTTGTCACCATTCTAGTGAGTCTTTCTGACGCAGACCCCCGACCCTCGAGCCGAGAACCCACACATGATCGATCTCTTTCAAATCCACAGAACCAAATTAATTCTTTCGGGCCCTCACTGGAACCCCACAAATTCGATCCACAGGTCCTTCACGAAACTCCACCGGCACCAGAAATGCACCAGGCGTGAGTCTTCACCTCCACACGGCCACTATATATGACCATGACCTTTTCTGAAAAGGGATTTCGGGTTTCACGACTTCGTGGGTTTCAACACCAAGATCCTCGGCTCCTTGTCATCATAAGTACCGAAAACCCGAACCCCGAAATGCCAAAATGTGTGACTGCAACCCCATTCCAAAGATATGTTCACATTTCACGACTTTGGGATTTTCAACCCAAAGTGCCCCAGATCCTTGTCCTTGGGATTTCCGAAATGCCAAATCCTGAAACTCTGAAATGCCGAACTTCGAATGGGCTAGCGAGTGACAAGCTCCCCACTTGAATCCTGTCCATGTGATCCTGTCCCATGACCCGGTGCTATTCCTCTAAATGCTTTCGGGTTTTCACATTTCGGGATTTCGCGAGTCCAGCTGCAATAGTTCATGACCCTTCAAACCCCCCCGGGTCCCGGAATGTCAACGAAATGCTGAAATTACACTCCAAAGGGAGATCAACGGCTGTGAGCCTCCCCTGATCCGATGAATTACGTTCTTTTGGGATTTCATGGTTCAAGAGTCCCGACTCTTTTCCTTTGTATCTCCCGGTAGCCGAAATGCCAAAATGCCGAAATATCTATGTTGAGAGATCAAAGTTCCATGTCCCTCTTGGACCAACGGCTACGATCCAACTGGATCGACGACCCACATCCTTTCGGGAATTTTCCCGAAACCTTGACCGCTTTCCACGTGTCCTCCTTGTGGATGGTCACAATGCTTTCGGTATTTCATGAGTCCTCACCTTTGCATATACGAGGGTTAAACCTCGTGCACCTTCTCCTGGATTTGATTTCTATTGGTTTGTGTGCCCAGATGTAATGGCCCGAATCTCTTTCTCCCGTGCACTCTCCTCCTACTGCCTGGATGTAGATTCAACGATCCAGATCTCGTCCTCTACCTGATCCAATGGTAGCTATGCTACCTCCTGAGCTTGCACTTCTTCCTTCCCGTTGGAAGATTTCCAAAGTTTCAAAGTCCTCAGCCTTTTCTTTTGCTGTGAAGCCTGTATCCTTGGCTCCCGCCTGTATTCTAAGGACGTTATCCCTCCTGATCTTTGTCGATTGTGAAACCTCAAAGGATTCCTCGACTTCCTGCTCCTCTCGACTATTGCTCTATGCACAAAGGCACTGTTCCTCCTGAGCTTCTGAACTTGAGACAAGTTCACTCTGAGTGAACTCCTTGCGCTATTCCTTCTGAGCTTAAGAACTTCAGACAAGTTCTTATTCACAAACTCCTTGTTCTACTGAGGTTTTCGAATAACTCAATTTGAAGTATTTCTTGCAAAGAAATGCTTCACGTCCTCCTGGCGTTCTTCTGCTTGATACACACCTTGCAGAGCCTCTGCACACAACTGTGCTATCCGTCCTGAGATTATCTGTGGCTCTGACCTCAAAGTGTCTCTGTCCCTTTCTCTCCTTGAAGGGATAGAAGTGCCCTCTTCTGCAACTTCCTGCCCAAGCAAGTTTTGTTGAGCTTACAGGGTGTTCAATAACCTTGTGAGTGTATTTTTGTGACACTTCTCTTATCCCAAAACTCAAAAGCGTTCCTTCTGTGCACACTTGCACCAACTCAATGCCTACTTGGCAGAGTTCTCTAGAATCCTCTATGATTTTGTTATCTCTGTGCCTTCCTCTGCACAGTATTACCTCCAACGTGTTCAACAACCTTGAGGTTTCTTCCCTAGGTTTAATACTTCCTTTGGTGCATCCTCCTAGCACAACTCTGTCCAAATTCTGTAGAATTCAGAAGTGCATTATATGCACTGACTCAATGCATCATGTGCATTTTCTCAATGCGCTCTTGGCAGAGCCTTTACAGAATTCACAACAATTCTGCTTCTCCTCTCTGTGCTCTCCTTTGCACAGTTTCTTCTTCAAGGTGTTCAACAACCTTGAGGCTTCCTCCTGAATCTAAGACTTCCTCTAGTGCACCCTCCTGGCACATCTTTGTCTGAAATTCTGTAGAATTCAGAAGTGCACTCCTGCACTAGTTTTTAGAGACCACAATACCCTATCATGCACTCTTGCATGAAACCACAAAGAACCCAAACCTGAAAATCAAAGAACTTAATAGATAGGAAAATCTATCTATCCTTGCATATGGAATTTAACATACATCTACAACATATCATCACACATAAATACATTCATTCATGAATTCATAAACACATGAACAACAACATGCAGGAAAAACTGCTCTATTTGTATTAACATCAATGTCTAATTACAATGTGTTCGAGCTTGGACTGCAACAGAGTCTCACTCTCCTCTCTTCTCTATTCTTTGTTTCTCTACAGACTTATTGTCTACATATACAAAGGTTCTTTTTACAAAAGGGGGCTCCTCGAGCGCTTCCCTCCATCCTCACCAACTCTCATTAATTACAATGAATTACATTGAATGGGCCATCTAATCCAAATTGGATCTAGATCCCCATCAACACATTAGCCATTAAAGGAGACACTAACTACAACCTTCTCAAAGGCACAGCTTGGCTCTTTGGCCTTACAATCATTTAATTACATTTTCAAAATTTGAAAAACAAGAGGGCTATGCCTCTCTCCTTCCATTGAATGCACGCTTGATGTGTTGGATGGATGGCACTTGATGACGTGGAGTGATGCTCCTTCATCACTTTCACTCTGTATTTTTACAGTCTTTGTACATTTATTTCATTAATAAAAATCGTGTATTACTGTATATCTGTGTTTATGGTTGCATCTCTCATACATTTATGTTATATTATTGAATATCTGTGATATCTTTATGCATTTCTTTATTATACCTCCGCTCTCATTTCATGTCGAAAATAATCTGGATCATATAAACATAATTACTAAACCCACAGGAGGAGGTGTTACTAGGATAGAATTGGGGACTCTACTAGAAAACATCAAAACATGCATCCTCAACACCATCATCTCCCAACCTGATACCATTAAAATCAAGAGAAAACAAGAAGAAGAAAATGTTACTTTGGAAATTTTTGTCCTCGGTGTAGGAAAAGGCATCCTGTAAATGAATTTCCTATTAATGTTAATGCAATATGTGGCCTCTGTATAGAATATCACCCTACTAATGAGTTCCCTTATTTACCTATACTAAAATCCATTTTCAAGGGAGGGGGAGAACCTCAGGAAACATCGTATCCCCCCAAGAGGGAATGGTGACAACAAAATCCTAATATGTTTGTAGATCCCACCACACAATATTCACAACAACAATGGGTACCTCCAATGTCTTACCTTCAATGGTCGCCTCAAAAACCACAAATCCAGTCTTGGCAACAAGGATGGAGGGGGCCTGCATATGGGAATGTTACCTTTCAACCAACAACCTTTCCCACCTACCCACAATACCCTTCCAATATCTCTCAGTTGCTAACGATATTTAATCCTCTTGCTCTCCCTCCACCTCCACAGCCACACCAACAACTTACATTGCCTATGAACCCAAATATGCAACAACAACTACAAGTTTCACCTATCATAAACCCTCCTCAACCTACCCCTATTCCTGCACAACCCATTCCTAATCCAAATAATAGAACTACACAACATGTACAAAATATTTAAGTACAAACCTTCCCCACTTATGTGATAACTCCTCCTTCATTTAATGGAATTGAATTAAGATCGAGGGTTTTGAATAAACCAAATCTTACTTTGGTTATTCAAGAAGAAGAAGAAGTAGATAATCAAGCAGTTCAAGAAGAAGAACAAATGGATAACCAATCAGATGAAGAAAGAGCCACCCCTATACAATAAGAAAGTCCTCCTCACACTTCTCACCCAGCATAAATACCTTAGAAAACTAATCCTCCTCCTTATCCATAAAGGTTACTTGTGAAGAAATCTGAGGTACCTCTAGGACATAATCTAAAGATTGAACTTAGAAACATATGTGTAAAGATTCCCCTACTTCAGGCCATCAAGGACATACCTATTTATGTTAAGATTGTAAGGGATCTTTGCATTAAAAATCTAGGGAGGAAGAGGAAGGAGCCTCTTTTTATACAGGTGCTTGGACAATTATCAGAATTTATATAAGAAATTCCATCTAAATATAGTGATCAGGAAAATACACTGGTGACCATAGAGATTAATGGTGTTTATTTTCCAAAAACACTTATTGATCTAGGAGAAAGAATAAATTTTATGTTGGTTGACACCATGAAAACGCTGCAAATCAATCACCTAAGACCAACACAGACTTTGATGGAATTAGCAGACAAATCAGTTATCAACCCAACAGGAAGTCTAGATGATGTAACAATAATATGAAAAGATCTTTTAAAGACTATGGTTGAGTTTTAAAACATGAGTTCATTAACCATTTAAGAAATTGATGAAAGGGGAATAATTAAAGATGTAACATGGCAACCATAATTAAATATACAGATCTAGAAATAAGCACAAGAATCAGCAAACCATAACAACAAAAGTTGTTAACAGAGTTCGACAATATCGCCTACATCTTCGGGCCTTGTCTCAGTGGGTGAGGTTTTATTGTTTCTCTTCAAAGATTCAAAAGTAGATCTGAAAAGTGTCAAATGGATTACAAAATGATCTGGTGTTCTGCTAGATATCAAGAACCCAACACAACTGATGACACTGAAAACAAATGAACGAAGATCCCAGAAATGGCCTACAAAGTTGCTCTCCTCAATGGCTTCCCTACATAAAAATGGCTTTGACTGTCAAATTCATCAACATTTCTCTTGTTCTGAACCCCTTTGAAGCTATAAAGAACCTTTAGTTTATATAGGATTGAAGGTGGCAACAACCTCCCAACTTCCCCCCAAGATCTAGCCTCAAAAAGAGCTCTAGATCCTCCAAAAATGGACTAAATCTCCCAAAACAGACTGAAAAATCAAATAAAATCATATTATAATGTTCAAAAACCCAATTTTAGCCAAAATACAGGGCACAACCCCCTATTCTCAGGCTCCTAGCCATATGGCATAGATCCATGTGTCTATGGGCTAGAAGTTGTGCATTGGCCTCTTGATTCTTGGCCCTGGTCATGTGTCTATGGCCCATGTGGCCATGACTTATACCTCACCACACCCCTATTGTTGTTGGCCCTCGGTCTCCATCCCTCAATCACGTGCCTTTATCGGTGGGCTAGACCGACCGACTAAGTGCTAACCCCACAAATCCATGTGCGCCAATATATAGTGCAGGGTTATATGGAATGGTCATGTGGTAGTTTGCATCGGGGGGTGGGGCTAGGCCCCAACCCTTTTTTTCCGCCTGAAATACATTGTTTGCAATCTTAAATATAAGTTTTAAACCTTATATTACAAGAACTAATGTTGGCGGGCTGGTAGCCTGGCCCTGCCAAAACCATTCACCGTGCCCGGAGGTCGTGGGTTCGACTCCTGTGGAGTCCATAAAAGTTTTCCACAACCAATCAATGGAGGGGTGCCATGTGGAAACCCATTACTGAGCCATGTGGAACCATTACATTCTCCTAGATGAGGACACATGTCAACGAATGATTCATCCACTTGCCACCAACATCTACCTAGTCAGTATGCCACTCATCTACCACATCATTGTATGGTTGTACGACCTATATAGTCAGTTGCCACGTCAACAGTGTACGGACATTACAGTCAGCAAAAAATTTGCATGTTTGACAAAATGAACATAACGCGATATATTCTGTATACGGTGTCTGTTTGATCTCGTTCAAGTTTAATTGGGTTCGTAAGGATGAGGCCTACACACGTCTGTTTTGAAGTGATTCTAAGGACTTTGATTTTTAGGCCTTCCTGGACCCATTTTGGTTCCTGGATCCATTTTGGATCAAGCCTCCCCACTAAGAACTTTTGGTCCTCCAAAAGGATACTAACCAATCATCAAGTGTGGGATAGGCCACCCCACATGTTATTTGTCTTTAAACTCTGTCCTGTGCACCTGTCTCATCAAGATCAATTGAAAAACAATCATGACAACTGACAACATATTGTTAGCCACTTGTACTATGTCATATCTTACTAAAGCCAGTATCATCCATATTAACAACATTAGCAATGATAATATCAAAAATATGACTGCAAATGAGCTAATATTTTTGTAGTACTAGCACAACATTAGCTTATCTACAATCATCTCATGTTCTTGCTTAAGATCAATTGCTTGATTTGGGACAATTATAGGTTTGTTTCTTACATGAGCTACATTCCTTAATTGTTCCATTATTTGAAGAGATTGGTTTGATTTTAAGTGATGAGCATGTACAACATATTCCTTGCCTGCTTTGATTAAGTGATATTGATTATGTTCCCTATAGAATATTTAGTTGTGATCATACAAATAAGGACTTCCTAAGACCATTCCACATTCATTGAGTGGAACAACATCACACGTTACCTCATCCACAAACTTAGATGAAATTGCAAACTTTAATGTGCATTGCTTTGTTATGTGCAATTTATGATTGTTGCTTATCCATTTAACTAGTTCCTTTGAAATCAAGTTAGATTGAGATCCACTATCTATCAATGTGTCAACCTTAGTAT
Source organism: Picea engelmannii (assembly GCA_009831015.1). Classification (NCBI taxonomy): domain Eukaryota; kingdom Viridiplantae; phylum Streptophyta; class Pinopsida; order Pinales; family Pinaceae; genus Picea; species Picea engelmannii. Next base: position 347,408 of record ML805143.1, on the reverse strand, counting down.
GCCTCATTATGACCCTTATGTGAAACAATTTACTTCTAGAATCAAATCCATCACCAATTTTACCTGTCAAACCAACCGCTGTGATTTTAGATTCATCACTTGAATCCGATCCCAAGTTCGTTGGTCATGATGTTGTTGCAATTGTTTGCCTCCATTTCCTCTCTTTGAACCACTTTATTCTCTTCTCAGGATGCAATTGCCAACAATAGTCATCATCGTGCCCTTCTTTCTTGCAATTCTTGCAAGAGAGCTTCTCTTCCTTTCTTGCCACTGAATCTTCTTTCTCGCCATTCCACTTCTTTTTGTCCTCTTTCTTTGAAGACGATTCCCCTAATACACCAACTCCTATTTTCCCTACCTCAATGTATTTTGTTTGAAAATAAACCTCACCAAGATTAGTAGGTCCAAACATAAATACAATGTTACGAATATGTGCAGGTAAACCTCCTATATACTTCATAAGAGTTTCTTGGGTATGTAATGGAATGTCTAAGATTAATGCCATCTTACGAAATTCATCTGTGTATTCTTGCATTGTTTTTCACTTTATTAGTTTAATACCTTTCCATTCAATTAAATCCTTATCTTTATAACCCAAAGGATAAAATTTCTTTCTAAGTGCATAAACAAAAACATTCCATGATGGAAATACATTGTGTACTTGTTGTGTGCCATTTTGCAACTTGCTTTTCCACCAGATGAGTGTTGTGCCTGCAAGTCAAAGCGATTCTAATTTAATTTGAGTTGCCTCATATTTGATTTGTTGCACACTGTAATAAACTTAAATCTTTCTGACCCATTTATCAAGCCTCTCTGCATTGACTTCACCATCATACATGGGTAATTCAAACTTTACATCAAGCTTAAGTAAAGGCATATCATTTTTATGTTTATGGGAATGTTTTCCTGTGGTGGATTTGGAACATGTACTTGAAGAAGAAGAAGTTGATGGAGAAGAAGGAGGTGAAGGAGGAGTTTTAGGAGGATCCTCTTCTTCTTCACTTTTGACCTTTGAATATTCACCTAGAATCGGTCTCTTCCACTCCAAGTAATCATCATATAAAACCTTCATCATCTCCAGCATGGTGAAGAAGTTCTTTCGAAACTCTACCTCGTCATGAGAAAGTCCCTCTTCCGATGCCATAATGTCACTTTGAGAAGTTCTTTTTCTCGATCCAATCTCAGGATTCTCTTCAACAAGCTCACCTTCACCACGATTCAACTTTTCCCTGGTAATCATGCAAAATAAAAAACCAACCATCAACCTTCTCTGATACCACTTGATCTGAAAAGATCTTTTAAACACTATGGTTGAGTTTTAGAACATGAGTTCATTAACCATTTAAGAAATTGATGAAAGAGGAATAATTAAAGATGTAACATAGAATCCATAATGAAATATATTGATATAGAAATTTGCACAATAATCACCAAATCATAACAACAAAAGTTGTTAACTGATTTCAGCAATATCGCCTATGTCTTCGGGCCCTTGTCTCAATGGGTGAGGATTTATTATTTCTCCTCAAATCTTCAAGAGTACATCTGAAAATTGTCAAATGGAATACAAAATGATCTAGATGTGTTCTGCTAGATCTCAAGAACCCAACAAAATTGACAGCGTTGAAAACAGATAAACGAAGTGCCCAGAAATGGCCCACAAATTTTCTCTCCTCAATGGCTTCCCTGCATAAAAATGTATTTGATTGTCAAATTACTCAACATTTCTCCTATTCTGAACCCCTCTGAAGCTGCCAAGAACCTCTAGTTTATATTGGCTTGAATTTGGCAACAACCTCCCAACTTCCCCCCAAGATCTGGCCTCAAAAAGAGCTTGATATCCTCCAAAAATGGACTAAATCTCCCAAAACAGTCTGAAAAATAAATAATATCATATTATAAAGTTCAAAAACCCATTTTTGGCCAAAATACAGGGCACAACCCCCTATTCTCAGGTTCCTGGCCATATGGCACAAATCCATGTGTCCACGAGCTAGAAGTTCTGTGTTGGTCCCTTGATTCCTGGCACTGGTGATGTGGTTATGCCCCATGTGGCCATGACCTATACCTCTACGTGATCCTATCGTTGTTGGAACTCGGTCTTCAGCCTCCGATCATGCGCCTTGGTCGGTGCAATAGCCCTACTGACTGGGCGCTAACCCCACAAATCTGTGCACGCCAATATATAGTGCAGGGTTATATGGAATGGTCATGTGATAGTTTGTGTCAAGGGTTGGGGTTAGACCCCAGCCCTTTTCTTTCCACTTGAAATACATTGTTTGCAAGCATAAATATAAGGTTTAAACCTTATATTATAAGAGCTAATGTGGGAAGGCTGGTAGCATGGCCCTGCCAAAACCATTCCCCATGCCCAAAGGTCATGGGTTCGACTCCTGTGGAGTCCATAAAAATTTTCCACAACCAACCAATGGAGGGGTTCCATGTGGCATCCCATGACTAAGCCACGTGGCACCATTACATTCGAATAGATGAGAACACATGTCAAAAAATGATTCATCCACCTACCACCAACATCTACCTAGTCAACATGCCACTCCTCTGCCACGCCACTGTACGACCATACGACCTATACAGTCAGCTTCCATGTCAACACTGTACGGACTGTACAGTCAACAAAAAAATTGCATGTTTGGCAATACGAACAGGACGCAATATATTTAGAGTATGGTGTCTGTTTAAGCCTATTCAAGTTTCGTTGGGTTCATAACGACAATACCTATGCACATGTCCATTTTGAGGCGATTCTGAGCACTTTTATTTTTAGGCCTTCCTGGACCCATTTTGGTTCCTGGATCCATTTTGGATCAAATAATCACCTTGGCATCTTGGGATTATCTTGTGGATTTATTAGTGATTCATCCTAAATCCTCCAAACCATGACACCCAGTGGTGCTTGGCCAACCTTGGTTGGCCACTGTTGATGCGTTTATCAGTTGTCGGTCTGGAGAGATGACAATATCCAATGGGAGCCAAAGTCAAAAAATTATTCTCTTTCCTCCTACCCAACCAGCGACTGAATTTCCTCTTTGGTTGAAGAATCACTATGGGGAGGAGGATTGTACTCAACCCTTGTTAACCCTCGAACAAGTAAAAGGAGTTCAAGAGAAAACTGGAGAACAAATTTTAAGCATGTTTTTGGCTAATACATAATGCATTGAATACCCCCAATCTTTTCCTGAATATGCACATATTTTCAGCTCTAGATTTTAGGAAATATGGCACCCATCGACCTCTACGGTAGCCACCATTTCACAAGTAGATGAAGGGAAATAATCAGTTGTCCATGCAGTCGAAATCAGCACTGGAAAATCCTTGTATATCAATGCTAGTTTAGAAATAGAACAACAACAAAAATTGATTCAAATGATTCAAGGGAAATCTGGTACTTTTTCATGGTACTACTCTAACACAAAATGGATTCACCTAGACACTTGTATGAATCATATTTAAACTAATGACCAAATCAAACTGGTTAAGAAACCCCAAAGAAGAATGAATCTGGCCTTAAAAGACATAGTGAAAGAAGAACTCCAAAAACTCTTGCATGCCAATTTTATTTACCCTATATCAAATAGCAAGTGGGTATCCCCATTAGTTATTGTCCCTAAGAAAAATGGTAAAGGGAGAATTTGTGTGGAATTTATAGAATTGAGCAAGGCTACCTACAGGGATTAGTTTCCTTTGCCTTTTATAAACCAGGTCTTGGACACTTTGTTTGGGAAGAGGTATCTTTCTTTCTTGGATGGGTTTAGTGGTTACAATCAGATCCAAATTTCACCAGAAGATCAATAAAAAACCACATTTACTTTCCCATGGAGTACCTATGCTTATAGGGTTCTTCCTTTTGGTTTGTGTAATGCGCCTTCTACCTTTCAAAGGGTTGTCGTGGCCATTTTCTCTTATTTGACCCATGAATGTGTAGAAGTCTACATGGATGACTTCATAGTATATGGAGATGATTTCCAGCAAGCATTGGACAATTTGGAGAAAGTACTAAATAGGTGTAAAGAAACCAACCTTTCCCCCAGTCATGAAAAATCTAGAATGATGCTCACTGAATAAGTTGTTTTAGGTCATCACATCTCTGGTACTGGAATAAGAGTAGACCCTGCCAATATTGACATCATTTCTCAAATCAAAATCCCTAGCTCACAGAAAGAAGTCAGAATATCTTTAGGGCATGTCGGTTACTGTAGGAGGTTCATTCAGAATTTTATAAACCCAGTTGCCCCATTGTTCAAACTATTAGCAAAAGAGACTGAAATTTGTTGGAATGAAAAATGTCAGATTTCGTTTGAAATTTTAAAAACAAAGCTTTCAAGTGCCCCTGTTTTAAGAGGAACAAACTGGTCTCTTCCTTTTCATATCTGCACAGATGCCTGATATACAAATTTGGGGGCTATTTTAGGACAAAGGGAAAGCCAGATTCCATATGCTATATACTTTGTCAGCAAAAACATTTCACCTACTGAAGTAAATTACACTGTTACTAAAAAACAATTTTGGCAGTAGTACATGCCATTAATAAGTTCAAACACTACATAACAGGGTATGAAGTTTTTGTACATATAATCCACTCAGCCACCATATTTTTTATGAACAAACTTGTTACAAATTCTAGAGTAACTAGATGGTTGTTATTACTGCAAGAATCCAATATCACCATCATTGACAGGCCTAGAAGAGATAGTTAGTTGTTGATTTCTTGTCTAGACTCATTCATAAAGGTGATAATGCACCAGTATATGACAATTTTCCAGATGAGAATCTATTTGATATTTCTACTTACATTCCTTGGTATGCAGATGTAGCCAACTATCTTGTAACAAGAAAGCTACCTCATAATCTGTCCTCCTGAGAAAAATAGAGAATTATCCAGCTAAATGCCAATTACATGTGGCATGGTGATTGTTTATACCGAATTGGGCCTGGTTTGGTGATCAGAAGGTGTATCGAGAAGGACAAAATGCATGAAATCTTCAAAGCATGTCATGATGGTCCATGTGGAGGCCATTTTTCTGATAAAAGAAAAACATACAAGATATTACAGTTTGACTATTATTGGACAACTATTTTCAAGGATGCAAAGAAGTATGTGGCCAGTTGTGATGATTATCAGAGGATGGGAAAACTTACTGCAGTTGATGAGATGCCCCTCCAATCTCAGGTAGTAATTGAACCTTTTGAGAAATGGGCTTTGGTTTTTGTACGACCTAATAACCCTATGTCTTGAAGGAAGAAGTACATCTTGGTCTGCATGGATTATGTGACCAAATGGGTGGAAGCTAAAGCTTTATATTCTACTAATGAACAATTTGTTGTAGGCTTTATTTTTGAAGAAATATTTACTCACTTTGGTGTTCCTCTAGAAATAGTGACTGACCAAGGAACCTAATTCACCTCCAATCTGGTCAAAGCTCTTACCGAACAGTATAAAGTAAACATAGAAAATCTTCACCTTATCACCCTTAAGCAAATGGGCAGGTGGAATCAACTAATAAGCTATTATTACCAAGACTGTTCAACTACATCATAAAGAATGGGTTGATAGGTTGCCTGAAGCCTTATGGGCCTATAGAACAACTTGGAGAAACACAACATGCCATACACCTTATGAGTTTGTATATGGGAAGCAGGTGTTTCTTCCCATAGAATTTCAAGTGAAAACCTTCAGGACTGCCATGTAACTAGGGATGGATTTGGATGAAGCTCAAAAACAGAGGCTATTACAATTGAATGAGCTTGATGAGATCAAACAAGATGCTCTTCAAAGGACTACCCTTATACAATAAAAAATGACTAAATGGAAAGATAATTACATCAAGAAGAAGTGTTTTCAGTCAGGTGATTGGGCCCTACTGTATGATAGTAGGTTTAATAATTTTAAAGTTAAATTATCTACTAGATGGTTGGGACCCTATGAAGTTGATAAAGTTTACAACAATGGTGCAGTTAAGATAAAGACTATTGATGAGAATCAAACTTCCTTTGTCTTGAATGGACATCGATTGAAGGTTTATCATAAGCCTCTATCCAAAGAAGATTTTATCAGACATGTTCTTCAAAATTATGAAATGAAACTAGTAAGTAAGGGGATTTATCCTCCTGTTGATCCACCACAGTAAGTTTGTTGTGTGAATTAATTTGGCTATATGGATATCTATAAATAAGTGTGTCATTAGATAGAAATTTTGGTGTTACTAACAAAAACAAAAAGTTGATTGTGTTCTCATGTAGATAAATGAATAAGGAGGACATTTTCCAGGTGTAGGCCTACCCCTTTATCCAACCCTGGTAGATCATTTTTGGAAAAGGAGATAAATGGAGTTTTCTTTAAGTTTTTTAGACTCCTAAAAATTGAAAACACCGGCGAGAAGGAACTGGCCCAGGCTCGAGAAAAATCCACGAGACATTACATGAAGTTTTCTTTAAGTTTTTCAGACTCCTAAAAATTGAAAACACCGGTGAGAAATAACTTGCCCGGGCTCGAGAAAAATCCACGGGATAGTAGATGGAGTTTTCTTTATGTTTTTCAAACTCCTTAAAACTGAAAACACCGACGAGCATTAACTAATCCGGGCTCGAGAAAAATCCATAGAATAGTAGTAGTTAGGATTATTTTTATAATAAAAAGGAAGTGGCAACATGAGCAGTGATCAGCTTGGTTCCAAAAAGATGAGGATTCAAAATATCAACATGAGATTGTCCAGCTACATAGTACCTTCTTGTTACAGATCTTGGGGCCCATTCATTGAAATCTTTTTCCTTATTTTCTTACACTTCCACTACAAATTCAGAGTTCATGTACCAAGTGTTGTTATTTGTTTTACCTACATGGTCTTTCAGTATAAGGAAATCACATGTTCTCTTCCGTAGCAGCAGAAAACACCAACAATTTCTACAAAGTGCAGCCTACAAAGTTCCAGTCTATAGAACACCACTACCAGGTACCTTATCCAATTCTCATTGAGTATCGAAATACAATTTTGTGGTGATCCAGTACTGGATAACATCTATGGGATATTACGGTATTACAAAAATGTTCGCCTCTGTGCTCATCCGGTACTGTGGGAGAAGGCCTGCGCTTATCCGATACTGCAACAAATTCACCCTTGTGTTCATCCGATACTGTGGGAAAAGGCCTATGCTATTCTGGTACTGGGAAAAAATATGCATTGATCTGGTACTACAACAAATTCACCCCTGTGTTCATCCGGTACTAAAGGAGAAGGTTTGTGTTGATCTGGTACTACAACAGATTCACCCCTGTGTTCATTCGGTACTAAAGGAGAAGGTTTGTGTTGATCTGGTACTACAACAACTCTTTGCAGTGGTCCAACACTAAGCAGTGGTCTGGTACTAAGGTGTGATCCATTATTCAAGATGAATTTTGGTAATCCTTATCCTATACTCAAAGTGTTTTCTTCTCGATATAAATGCTTCAAGTAATAGGAGGTATAAACTCAACATTTTTTTTTGTTTTATTAAAGAATTAGACTAATTATGTATTAAAAGTTTGGTTACTCTCATGCATCTTCCTGTCCTCAATTATTGCACACTCCCTACCATGAACTTTTTCAAGACCTCATATACATCTCCTCATATAGAAATCATTCATATGCACTCAAAATGTTGAGAATATGAGGTAATTATACCTCTAACAGGATCAATTTCATCATTTCCATTTATATGGTGAAGAAACATGATAATTCCATGATCCAACATCGTGCCATATGAATGACTTAAGCCACATCTTAATGCATGTCAAACGATGATTTTTTTCTGGTCACGATGACGTCAGATGATTTCATACTTGTGAATTTTGGTCACAATGACCACATCTCCTGTAATCATTGACCAACACTACTGTGAACACAATCTAACAACAACCTCCATATGATCCTATAAGTTATTCATGAATTCAAATTATCTTATCTTGCCATCATTACCATGGATGTGACCATTGCAATCTGAATCTTAACTAATAAATGCTCCTCTAAGTGGCTTTGCCATCCAGATGAGTGTTATTTACCATTTTTATTGTCACACCATCTCCATTTACACTATGGTTTGTCCCTTCATATCCTTTGCATACTTATACTCTTTCGATACTCCATCGTGGGCTTCCCTGTTCTAGTATTAAACCCTCGATCCTTTGTTTCATTGCCTCATACGCTTTAAGAATTTTTTTAATCCAGCATGGGGGTTGATAGACACGAACCTGTGTTCCAATTATATAGGGAGACATAGAAATACCAAGATTGCAGGGATAAATTTGAACAGGTCGGCTACATTCCATTTTTGGAAAAATTTAAAGGCTATCACGAGGGAGTATCTCTTGATTTTTCTCAAACATATGACAAAGAGATTGTTCAGTTTGGGGAGATGAAATTAACAATTTCAGAGGTCACCATAGAAGAAGCTACAGAATTACCTTCCTCCAGAGAGAAATATTTTAAGGGGGTGATTGTCGAAGGGAAGCTTTGTTAGAATTTTCTAAGTCCGGAACAATAGGACCCCGATTGGACCAAAGGCATCCCTTGAAGCTGCATTAAGGAAGAGTAATGGATGATTCTCATTAGTTTGCATATATTTCTCACTTGCGAAGGGAGGTATGTCATGACCTTCCTATACCATTTAAAACTTGTGTCACATTTTGAAGGAGGGACATAAATAGATTTTCCCCACTTCCTCTGGATAAGTCTAAATAAAATGGTGAGAGGAGTTAAATCAACATCTAAGAAACCCTAAAATAGTATTCAACACCATGGCCTAATGAAGTTATTGGTTTTCCATGCATTAAGAAAACAAGTCAGTTGCTGGAAACAACTCCTTCAACATAATTTTGCTCAAGAAGGAGTTTCTAAATCCATAGAAGAACATGAAAGAAAGGCATGTAGTGTGGGGTCCAGTAGAAAGACAAAGAAAAAAAAGAGGAAGAAGTTAGGGGGTGAAGAAGCTGTTGTTACATCTAGTTCATCCCATCTTGTTGATGAATTGGATAAGGATAAGTGTGTTATGGAGGATCCTACTGCATACAAGAAAAACAAAACCTCTCAATCTTAGAAAACAAGTCCATCTCTGATTCCAAAAACTAAAAGGCAGCAAAGAAAGGACTTTGGGCAAGGTGAATGCTCGAATAGTGATCCTTAGGAAACCATTGAATTATCACCAGATCTAGTTAGCAAGTTAGAAAAGGCCCATGAACTAAACATTCAAAGTAGGAAAAAATGTCAAAAGAAGGATGTGTCAGAAGAACAAATCCTAGAGGAGCACACTACATCCAAGAAGGAGAGGCTTTCCCAATCTAGGGAACCAAGTTCATCCTCGATCCCTAAAAATCGATTTCCATGAACTGAGAGGCAAAAAAGGAAGAAATTTGGTCAAAAGGAAGTTTCATATGGTGCCCCTGAGGCAACTGTTGAGTTCCCTCAAGAATCGGTTAATGAGTTGCCGAAGACTCCTAAAGAAGTTATTTTGTTTCCTTAAGAGCTGACTAGTGAGTTGGATAAGACTCCTAAGGTGACAAGTGGAAGTAAGGGGAAGATTAAAATGAGGAAGGTTCAAAAGAAACAAATCTTAGAGCGTACACCTCAGCCCTCAAGAGTGGAAACAAGGAATGTTCAGCAAAAACAAACTCCAGAACCTACACATCAGTCCTCCAAGGTGAAAACCAAATCTGTATAGGAGAAACAGGTCCCCATGCCTATAACTACTACTAAAACAAAGAAGAGGAAGTTGTTTGAAGAGACTTCCACCCCTGTCAGCAAATTTGAGGAAGCCTCACTTCCTGTATGAAGACCTACAAGAAGCATGGATAAACAGATAATAGTTCCACATGTGCCTTTTGTTCCAGAGGAGTCTATTGGTATTTCGACTTCCCCAGAGAAAGAAAGTTTCTATGGAGAAATGATTAGTGAGACTGAGGGGTTAGTGACAAAAACCTTGAGAGGTTTAAGAAAGGAGAAGGAAGCTCGAAGGGAGGTAACTGAACAAACAACCATATATGATCCTGTCAACTCCCTGAGAAAACAAAAATCGATAGTGGAGGTTGGGAAACTGACAAAATAGAATGAGAATTTGAAACAAGAGGTTATAGAGTATCAAGTTTTGGATAAGCACATTAAGGAAAATAATGCACAATTGAAATAATATAACCTAAGGTTACAAGATGCGCAAGAAGAAGTCTCTGCTAAACTCAACAAAGTTCTTTGTTTGATCCAATACACCAAGGTGATTATGAACGTGCTTAGGAGCGAGGCCTCTGGTTTCAATACTCTACAGCCAGATAAATGGTGTTCAAAAAGGATGGAAGACGGTTTAGTTTTGCAAAGTTTTGAGTATCAGTTTTGACATTTTTTCATGAGGACATGCAATGACTTAAGCATGGGGGAATGTTGAGGCTCCATTTTGACACCTCTATTACCCTATATTATCCTCTATCTGGGTCAATTTTATCTCTGACATGTGCATATGTTGTTTATTTCCTCCAAAAACCTACCTTGTGACATTGTCCATATGCATAAGAGGTAACCTATGTTAAAACATGATTTGTTTGATTTCTTGATTAAAATGGGATTAAATGGTTGATTATTTATTCCCCTAATTACTTTGACTATTATTAAGAAGCTTCATGACAAGGCATCACTTCATTCGGTACTATTGCTGGTTAGGTATTACAATGACCAACTGATCTATTCTGGTACTTCACCTGATCTGGTACTCCGCTTGATCCGGTACCAACACTGCGGTGATCTGGTACCACCTCTGCACTAATTCGGTACCAAATTTGCACTAATCAGGTACCAACTCTGCGCCTATTTCGATACAACCATTGCGTTGATCTGGTACCACCATTGCGCTGATCCGGTACCTAGATCTATTACTGTGCTAGTCCGGTACTAAACCCCTATCTACAGGATTAACGTTTTGAACGAGTATGATGGTGATGATTTCAATAAATTAGTTGTATATAAGCATCCTTGGATCATTTGGAGATCACGATAGACTTCATCACTCATGCACTTTGTGTCATGAGGATGAAGTTCTCTCCTTGAGATAAGATATGATTCACCAATTGTAATATTTTGTAAACATTTGATAGTTATCCTCAGACCTTGATTATAATGGTTGACCCTCTTTAAAAGGGATGATGTGTAGATGATAGATAAAAAAATTAGAGAAGGATATACATTTTTATGTTGGGAAATGAAATGTTGAATTACCGATTCACTTGATCAATTGAAGGAGTACAAATGCTAGCTTGTGCAATTTATGAGTATGAGTAAAGTGTTTTAGTCTATAATTTCTTTATAGGTACCTTGTTGGTTCGGCAAGGTCCCACGGCCCCAGCCAAGGTAAGCCTCCATGTATATGTCTTTGTGTGGAATAAGTTAATTGTGTGAGTGTGCAAATATAATAGTTGTGTTGCAAATGATTCTAAGTGTATGAACTTTTCTGAAGTACAATACAGATTTTTAAATAGATTTAATTTTGCATCAGTGTGAATGAACAGTTATGCATTGGGCATAGTAGATAATTCTATTTTCATTTCTGCAGATTGATATTTAGTTATCAAAAGTTGGATAGATGTTTGGGATGGTTAAATAAGAAATTGTTATTGTTTTGAATTTATGATTGTGTTGTTCTCAGTAGGTACAAGAACAATAAGTCTTCATCTCTCACCTTCATGCTCCATGTAATGAAGTATTTCAATCATATTGATTGTCTCCTATATTGAAGAATATTTGATTGGAATTGATTAAGTTATGATTGGTTTCTTTCTAAGAGTAAATAAAGTGAATTGCTAATTTCTATTTCAATTGCTACAGGAAGCAAGGTCTTAGTTCATCTCTTCATTTCATGAGCCTATAATGAACAAACTTGTTATCTAAGCAAGAACCTTTTCAATTGAGTGTTTATTTGAGAGTTTTACTATAAGTTGTATCTTCTAAGTTTGAAGTTGTGTGAAGTATTCATAAAATAGAGTGTTATGTTATTAATTATTTCCTGATTGAGCTAGATACAACAAACATAGATAGGTTACCTATTTTTGACACATATGGTGTAAAAACGTTTTTGATTATGAATCCCAGATTGGCATATAAATGAGTGAAATATACTAATCATATATATACACCAACAGTTTCATTTTTATTATTATGTACCTTTACGTTGTCCCATTTTATATGATGATGGGTCTCTTATTCATATATAATAAAATGGATTTCGTATTTTATTGCATTGTCGAATGTTGTAAAATGTCGAGTTGCTAATTAATTATCATATGGATTATTTACATTATTATAAATAATAGAGGTCCAATCCGTTGGATAAAACATTAATACAATCATTATATCAAAATATAATAACAAAAATATAAAAATAAATATTAAGATAGGATGATGAGGAGGAAAAAGATTGATCACAAAGTTTGTGAGTACTTACATTTTCATCCTTACTTAATATTTAATATTTGTTGTGATATTTATATTTAAGTAATTAATTTACACTCGTCCATAGATGTCTTATAATAGATGCTAGCATACAAAGAAGATTCAACTGAAGAATTGATCAACATTGGGTTCAGTATGGGTTGTGAGTATATGTTGGAGTATCGAGATTTAAGTGAACAATTTATAAGTAAATATGTTGTTTAAATTCCCTCATTTTATATTGAATGGAACAACTAGAAACCTTTATATTAATCATATAGACTATGCTTTGTCATGGTGTATTAAACATGTAGGAAACAAATATGGAGTGCAACCAACAGAAGAGATTTTAAGAAATGACATGCAACATCACTTTGAAAGAATGTGTATGGTTTATGAAATAGCCACTACTATGGTACTCTTTTTTAATTTATGCAATCATGTATATTATATGATATAAATATAAATATAATTATTACACTTTATTTCTACATTTGTAGATGGAACATGAAGAGATGGAACGTAAAAAACAAGTTGATCAAGAAAATATTAGGTTAATGAACCAAAGCACAATATAACCTATAAGTGATAAAGAAATGAGGCATGTACGCAACTCAAGTGATGATAGTAGTTCAAGTGATGAATGAAAATCAATAAAATTGAATGTTACTGCAAGTTGTATGTTTTGGAATATTTGTTTGCAAAAATCAAGGATTTTGTTTAATGTACTCGATCTATTGTCCCAACTGCATGAGGACATGTTACCAATAAGTGTACCAATTACATATTGGTTTCATTTTTATAAGTGTGGACCTTTTCATTGTCCCATTTTATATGATGATGGGTTTGTTATTCATATATAATAAAATGAATTTCTTATTTTATTTCATTGTTGAATGTTGTAAAATGTCATGTTGATAGCTAATTATCATATGGATTCTTTACATTATTATAAATAATTGAGATGTAATCCATTGGATAAAGAATTAATGCAATCATTATATCAAAACACAATAGAAAAATATAAAAATCAATACTATTATAAAAAAATATTTGATTTGGAGATGATTAACTGAAAATTTGTAAAGAAAACAATTAATTAAAATATATACGTATTGGTGCATTGTATTCTTCTGAACTCAGTAAATGGTACATGCCATAAATTACACATTGACAAATTTGTATGATTCATATGGATGAGTTCCTATTGATTACATTGAAGCACCAATGCTAAAAATTGTGAAAAATCCCTAGATGGGGTGTTATTATGACAATTATGAAGATACGTAGTGGTCGACGAAGTTGACACCTGGTGTTACTCTCCCTTTTCGAGGACAATGGCCAACACTCATTTTTATTACTAGATTGTGTATCCTAACCAGGGACTCTCCTAGTTAAGTACGATGGTGGAGGACGTTCAATATTCTGGTACAGGTGATGTGAATTATTTTCTTAACTCATTTGTGTTAGCAGTTATGGTAAATGACAGTCGTAAATGCGCCCTCGTTGTATACAATACCACAACTTTGTTAAAGGAAATTTATTATATATATGCTCAAGAGTCTATTTGTGTCTCTGAGGTGAATATTCCCGAGTCAGTCTTGAGATTGTTAAATTATCCTCGTCTGCTTGGGTCCTTATCCCTTATCAACATGCCTCGCGAAAAACGGAGAGTTCACAAAGGAAGTGGCATTTTCCATGGTTTTGGTAATAGAAATAATAGTTCTACCTCCATGGATAGTGATGTAGACAATGATTAAGGAATTATTGGCACCCAGATCGATGGGAAATACTAGCACTCTAAGTAGCAATCAATTTTGCAGGAGTAGCGAAATAATAAGGATGAGGTCAAGTTTGGGGATGAAGAGTGGAATGGGAGGAATTGAGTAAGGGAAATGATATTACGGACGCCATCGCAATCCCATAAAATTGCTCACAAGACGTCACGAATGAGATGCAAAAATCCTCCTCTAGTTGTAGGTGATGATTCCTCTCCTAATGATGATTGTGATTACATAAGGTTGTTTAAGGATGATCCCCATAACCTCAACTCGGATGGTGAGGAAAACAATGTTCGATTCTATGAGGATCACTTAAGGCTCATATTTGAATTGAGAAGTGACATCGATGACTAGAAATTCAGGAAAGAGATAGTGGAAAGGAAGCTTGACATCTTGTTGGACCTCTGCACTCCTCTCCTGAAACGTCACAAGCACAAGGAGCAACTTCATCAATAAGTCATTATCCCTAAATGGCATAATTTGACTGATCATAGTCAAATGGGAAAAATCTCGGAGGACTTGGGCCTTTAGTAGGATAAGTAACTATCCTGATGTTCAGCTTATTGTCTTTTAGGTAGAGGTCCATTTTTCTTGTTATAGTACTATATAGGTTAAAGCCTAGGAAGTTACATTGTCAAACATTTTTAAATTTTGGAACTTGGGGTTTGCCTTTACTATTAATCTATTCCTGGTGTTTGGGATGGTTTCCTTTGTTTGTAGCACAAGTAGCAAGACCCAAAAAATGTACTCTAGTTTTTTATCAATAGAAGTTAATACAAGTTATCTTACAAAAAAAAAAAAATTGTGAAAAATCATCGTTACTTTAAATGGCATAACATACAATTATACTTATCATTTCAAAATATTACGATGTGATATATTACAATATGCACTAGTGTTTTACATATAATATACACACTTGTGCTTTACATATAATATACACATTGATGCTTTCCATATAATATATGCATCGATGCTTAGCTACAAATAATGGTTCTAACATCTCACCTCAAATGTTTGAAATTTCACATCCCTCCAGGGCATGTATGGTAATATAAGCATCCATGCATACAAATTATATGAACATCGATGTGCCATAAAAAAATAATGACCCAATGTGTAATATTTATATGAGCATTGATGCAACATATAAAAAAATATGATAATTATATGAGCATTAGTTCTTTTTAGGTTTATGTACACACGGGTGCATGTTTAGATAACATGCACCGGTGTGTGTTATCAATACAAGCACTGAAAAAAAAGTCTCCACTAAAACCTTCTCCCGCCCAGTTTTTTTAGTTATAGGGAACATCTGTTAAAACCTCCTCTATGAATAGTAGAGGTCGTAACACAACTTTTTTTGAAAAACGATTTCAATCTTGTATCACCAAAAACCTCTACTACAAGATGTTTTCCTTATAGTGGACATTGATATCCCTAATAAATTTGTTTATGTGGAATAGTGCACCTCACCTACGAAGGTTTTAATTAGGCACCTAGTATCACGAGGAAAGCATTTAGCCTCATTACAACACAATACAATTACTTAAAAACAATATATGTTTCATTCAACTTACAAATGAGTCATGCAACTATAATGCCTATATGACAACCAACTGAAACAACCCGAAAAAGAGATTAGATAAGGTGAATTTTCCAATCTTGTCTCCACAAGATTCTCTTTGAGAAACTAAATATTGTGGTTGAGAACCTTACTATGAATATCATACCACATGAATAAAAAATCAAATATAGATCTAATTATGATTTTTTTTTTTTAAAGTTCAATCGAATTCCTAGATCTCTTCAATTTTATTTGAGTTGTGATCAACCACAGTATATTTATAATTATAAAATATTTTCTTAAAGTATGTCACGACTATATATAATAAGCTGAAATAGAGTAACGAAATTATGTGATATTTTAACGATTGCAACAATGATTCACAACCCAATTGTATATAAGAGAAAATGTATTCGCTATAATGAATCTTTTAAATAACTCGTTATACAATAAATGCATTTGTACATTTATTAAAAGGCCTTATATATTTGCATCATACTATATTTCTATGGCGCCTAAAAATTGTGATAGTGTATATTTTGTGTGACGTGACATTTACATCCTATTACATCAATATGAGCATTACAACTCCACCCAACAGCCCCTCTCTAATGGTCATATTGACCAACATATCAATCATGTCCTTCGATAACTTCGATAACATGTTTTGTTATGGTTATGGTGAAGATATTTAGAATTTGGTCTTTTGTAGCAAAATATGCCAACTCAATTTCTCTATTGTTGCAACTTCATTGAGATAAATGTTCTTGTGCCTCGATCTATTATGTTTTGAGCATAATACACTAAATTCTTCACCAACTTCATTATGTTATGATTATTACATAATAAATGTATCTTGTTGTCCCACTTTACATAAAAGTGAATGAGATAACTTCGCTAAACATCTCGATATATTGCAATTCTTGTTCGTGTTACTTTTTTCCATTATGGAAGTGCCACAACCATTCTATTAATATTTTCTTTGGCATGGTGAACATAGTTACTTAAATTCTATGTTTACTTAAATTTATGTGCTGCAGATTAAAACAATGTCTCCCTCTAATTAATTAATCATGAGTTTCTAAGCTCGTTAATATAAGGTCTCCATCTCATAAGAATTGCATCATATTTTTCAAAAGCATAAATTTCCAATTTGATAAATTCTCCATTTGATGTATAGTAGTTAATGCACTTACTTCATGTACAAAGATTTAATTGAGATACCCAACTAAGTATGTAAATAACTAAAGGTTATCCTTGTCGTCATCATTATCTAAAAAAAAATTCAAACTTGTTCTTTACTTATGGAACCTTGAATAAATTTGGTAGAACTATGAACATTTGGTGGTGAAACCATGAGCCTTGTTTACAAAATAGTGGATAATGTTGTTGGAATGATGAATAGTGCATATAAAACCAATAGAAATTTACAAGAACTTGAACAAAGTTGGTAGAACTATGAATATTTGGTGGTGGAACCATGAGCGCTATTTAGAAAACAATGCATAATGTTGGTGGAAACATGACTAATGCATACACAACTATGAACAATTGATTAAATCTTGAATAGAGTTGGTGGAATGGTGAACATGACTTGGTGGTGAGAACTCATTACATAACCATGAACATTAATGTGTTGGTGGTGAGTGTTGGTGAGGAGTACTCATTACATAACCATGAATAATTTTGGTAGAACCATGAATAATGTTAATGCATAAGATGACCAACATCCCTAGTTGTTACATGCATAAGGCATGTTTCCCTTTAAATCACTTCGAGGTTAATCAAGTAATATAGTCGTCACTACAACATTTAAATATTTAAAAAAAAATGAAAATAATTCTATTGCAAATTCACATATCACCTTCCTCAATAAACTGAAAGATGTACAAAAATGTGCAATGACATATAATTTTTTTAAATAATTTTAGTAAAACCATAAATAATGTTAATGCATAAGACCACCAACATCCCTAGTTGTTACATGCACAAAGCATATTTCTCTTTAAATCACTTTGAAGGTAATCAAGTAATATAATTGTCACTACAACATTTAAATATTTAAAAGAAAAAATGGAAATAAGTGCAATGCAAATTCACACATCACCTTCTATAAATATTTAAATATATAAGATGAAAAATGTACAATTGCGTATAATTTGTTTTTTAAATATATAATGTAAATAAATTAAAATAACTTATAATCAATAATTTTTTAAATAAAAGTATAATATTATTTTTTATGATCAAAGTAAATTATTTATTTTGATTCTATCTAGGATGATAAGTTGTGTAGATCTATCTCATATCCATATTTATCATGTCTCAAGAATGATCAAATCCCTCTTCATATTTTGCACAAAGGTTTGCACCTTACTTGATCCCACCTCTTTCACATGATGGATATGGACTTAAGATGAATCATTGTATGTGAACATGTAAGGAATTATATATGACATCATATTAAGAAGAACACCATTCA
>ML805143.1:283258-316205 GCA_009831015.1 Picea engelmannii | reverse complement strand
CTTCCAATGGATCATTATTATTAATTGCTCAAAAAGTGCTCAAAAACATGTCTTACAATGCTCAAACTGACAAACCGACTACTCCAATGGCTTCCCAGCGTCCCAAAACCCCTGTCTGGGCTCTTTCGGCACCTCAATCGGTCCAAAAATGAAGAAGTTAGTCCTCCTGGAAGTCTCCCTCTTCAAGCTTGTTGTCTCTGGTTCTACAATTCGCACCCCCCTCCCATGAACCTGGCTCAGATGCTCTTTTAAGCGCAAAAATCCAGCACCAGGCGCAACTGCGCCAATGGTGAAAACCGTAGGACGGTTAAGGGCGCGCCAGCCCCTAACCGCCTCAGCACCTAGGCGTATGGCCATGTGACCTCGCGCATTGATAAAAGGTGGCTAACCGATCATAACCGTGCAACTTCTTTCCCGCGCTTCGGTTCTATGGAAAACCATGGGCTATATAAAATAACCCCACCCGCGCTCTATACAATGGTATATATGTTATATATATATGGTATATGATTCGCGCGCGGTCATTACAATGATAATACACGGTTATATGTGTTGTTCAATGGAACCATGGGTCGGGGCTAGGCCCCGGCCCGCCCCCTTTCCACTTAATACAATACATGCATTTAAATATATGCACGTTGACATTCATAACAAGGAACGTCGGGCGGAAAGTTGGTTATTGGAATTTGCAAAGGCATTGTGTGGAGGAGAGGTCCAGGGGTCGAACCCCGGGGCCTCCAACATTTTATACATAGAACTCCTTAGCCAACCAGTGAGTGACACGTGGCACCCTTGGATTGGGCCACGTGTCCTCCTATTATTGGCCACCCAAGGACACGTGTCATCATCCAACTTGCCAGCAATCAACCAATCAACATCTGCCACGTCACCACCGTACGGTCTGTACGACCCTGGACAGGTACAGTGAGCATCAAATTTTTGCCTGTTTGGCTTGTCGAACAGATCGCAATATCTTCTCCATATAGACTATGTTTGAGAAAGTAAATATACCACTGGAATCAGGAAGTCGAGACGGACGCAATGGCACTATTTTTGTCGCATTCCAAGCACTTTGAAAATTGAGCAAAATTTGATCCCCTAATCACTTCTAGGGTTAGAGGCTAGAATGCATATCCTTCCTTGTAGTGTTTCCGATCACAAACCCATCAAACTTGAGCTACTGGCGCATATTGATTTTGGCCCAATACCATTTATATTTATCCCTCTTTGGGTCCAAGAACCAAACTCCATGGACATGGTCAAGGAAAGTTGGAAGCAACCAGTCAAGGGCTCCCCTTTTTTGTTTGGGAGGAAAAACTCAGAAGAATGAAAGTTGTTCTAAAAATATGGGCCAAATATTTGCCCAATCCTGCCACCGAAAGGAAAAAAATTCAAATCGCCTTAGAGCTCCACCTTTTTCATTCGAAAGATGTTGAAATAACAAAAGAGGCTTTAGATAAAGAGGCACATCTTTAGCAGAATTTTCACAAGGCTTGCTTGGCCGAGGAAGAATACTGGAGGCAAAAATCGCAAAGCCTATGACTCAAAGAAGGGGACAGAAACTCCTCCTTTTTCCACAAGCAAGCCCAAGCAAGAAATTGGTCAAATGTCATCTCAGAAATTAAGGAAGAAAATATCACCCACAAGGATAATACTAGCATCAAAAGGGCAGCCTTCCTCCATTTTAAAAATCTGTATAATGAGGAAAAGGAGATGGGTCAAAATTCTAAACTTCTAGAAATGGTCCCCCTTTTGATAACAGTGAAGATGAATCAGCTGCTAGAAGCCAAAGTCACCAAAAGTGAAGTAAAGGATGCCCTCTATTCTATGGACCCCGACAAATCCCTAGGCCTGGACGGATTTATAGCCAGATTCCTCTAGGCCTGCTGGTAGATTGTAGAAAAGGATTTATTTAAAATGATTTTAAAATCCCAAAACTATCAAAAAATAAGAGGCAACACTAACTCCACGTTCCTTGCCCTCATCCCTAAGGAGAAAGGAGCCAAAACCTTCAATAGATTTCGTCTGATATCCCTTTGTAACATAGGGTACAAATTGATCACCAAAGTGATATCCAACATACTTAAGAACATCCTCCCCAAAATTATTCCGGAGAATCAGGGAAGCTTCATCCATGGAAGACAAATTGTGGACAACTTCACCTTAGTGCAAGAGGCGATTCACTCAAGTCTTCATCAAAAAGAAAAAGGTATGGTTGTCAAGCTTGATCTAGAAAATGCTTTTGACCAAATTAGACACAGCTTCCTATTGGATGTTTTGCATAAGCTTGGGTTTGGATTGAGATTTGTAAATTGGATTCGGGCTTGTATCTTGGAGCCCTGGATCGCCCCCCTAGTGAATGGTAGGGCTGCTGACTTCTTCAAAGCCTCGAGAGGACTTAGGAAGGGGTGTCCTCTTTCACCCCTCCTCTTTGTTCTACCAGCCTTTGTCCTCATCTTTTACCTTGACAAGAAGCAGCAAGATCATGAGATCATTGAACTAAGTATAGCAATAGGAGTTGAAAAACTCAATCACGCCCTCTTTGTCGATGATACTTTGTTGTTGGGTGCTGCCACGGTGATTTTGGCTACTAGGTTCAAAGAAGTGTTGGATGAATTATGTGAGGAATATGGCAGTAAGCTAAACAAAGGGAAATGTCACATTTATGGCTGAAACATTTCAAACTCCTCTCTCAATGCTATAGCTAGATGCTTTGGATTTGCTGCCTCCTCATCCTAGTATTTGTTCAGGTATCTTGGACTTCCTATCTTTCTCAAGAAAGCCTCCAACCGAGATTGGCTTCCCCAAATAGAGAAATTCAAAATTAAAATGCAGGCTTGGGGTTCCTCCTGGCTCAATATTGCAGGTAAGACGGTGCTCATCAAAGTTGTACTCCACAGCCTTCCTCTATTTCAATTCTCTATCCTTCTTTCTCGTGTAGGCATCCTTAGAAAAATGGAGGATTTCATTCGTCAATTATTTTGGAAGGGAGGAAAGAAGAATGAGAAAAAAATCCCTCTCATCAGATGGGAAATAGTCTCCAAGCCATTGATGGAGGTGGGTCTGAACTTTAAAAACCTATGCTCCCAAAACATAGCTATGGGAGCAAAAACTATTTGGAGAATCATTGCTCCCAATCCTGGCTAGGCATAGCTGGCGCTGTGGAAGAAATATTTCAAAGGCAAGAGAACTTGATGCCTGGACAATCCACTCCCTCAAATCAAGTCGACCCTCCTCAACCTCTATGCCAAAGTCATCCCTTTGATCAATTCGCACACATTCTGGATCCCTGGAAACGGCAAAAGCATCAACATGTGGAATGACCGAATTTTGAACAATCCTCCGCTAGGAGATTACAACTCCCTGTAAACACTGCGCCTGTGGTTGGATGACGCTGGATATAAAACGTTGTGGGACCTCTCCTTATGGAATGGTACAACCTGGGCAAGCTGGAAGCAAATCCAAGTGCCCTTGGACCTCCAGGCCGATCGCGCTGAGTTTTTTTCCCTTTTGCATGGCATTGCCCTCACTCACGTGAGGAGAAAGGACACTCGTGGTTGGGGGTCGATGACTGGTGGATTTTCTGTGGCGCAGGGCTATGCCAAGCTGCTGGAGCGGCCTCACATTCCTTCGGATCCAGCACCCTGGAAGGGGATTTGGAACCATTCCTCCATTCTGAAAGTCGACTTCTTTTGCTGGCTATTGTGTCATAGCAAAATCTTAACCGATGACAGACTACAAAAAAGGGGAATTTATGGTCCTTCTAGGTGTATCTTGTGCAGAGAAAATGTTGAGTGTGCTCGCCATCTGGTATTGGAGTGCAAATTCGCAACGCAAATCTAGCATGAGCTCTTAGGAACTTGGAGATCCATTTTTACACTCCATAGCTCCATTTCTGAGTTGTTCACAAACTGGTTGCCCGGATATCTTGGCCCCTTTCCAAAAACCAAAATAATTAAAGCCGCCTGGACCTTCCTTCCAAAAATCATCAGCTGGCAAATTTGACTAGAGAGGAATAAAAAGATCTTCAGAAATAAAGCACAGGATGCTAAGTTTGTGGTGATCCAGATAAAATGCTAGGTGAAAGAATGCCTGGTAGATCAATTGGATGACTCAAACTTATGCCAGCAAGATCTTGATTGGGGCACCTCACTTGATCTTCATTTTCAAAAAGCAGTAAGCATCACCATCCCTCCCAAAAAGTGGCAAATAAGAAAAAAAGAGAAAGATTTCTATGACTAGATCTCCAAGTAATCAAGACACTCCCTCTTCTTTGACGGGGCAGCGAAAGGCAACCCAAGAAAATCCGACGCAGGGGGAGTTATAAAGAATTTAGAAGGCAAAACGATCCACAACTTTGCCTGGGGCCTCGGCCATACTTCCAGCATTCAAGCTGAAGCGATGGCTCTCTTCCAAGGACTCAAGTATCTCAAAAAGACTTGGGCATGAGTGAGGTAAATGTTTTTTGGGAATCGTGGGTCATCATTAAATCTCAAAGACTGATCTTTAGAATCAAAGTCTTGGCAAAATCCTTCCAGAACTTGAATTTTTTCCATGTGTTGAGAACGAACAATAAGGAAGCGGATTTGGATGCAAATAAAGCAGTCCTCCTTTCCGCTGGGTCCATTCTAAGAGACAAAGACGAAGCTTGGGATCCAATTCCTTAACCCTCTATCTACCATGTTCTATTGCATCCTTTTGAAGCAATTTGTTTGTATTCACAAGCTTGGGCAAATCACGGAAATGGATTTCATTGTTGCATGTAAGAAGACCTGGAATATTAGCATAAGCGCCATGATCCTTCTAATAGGAGAGGTACTCTCGGCTCTGCTCCCAATTTTTGTAATCTGAATTGAGGCATTCATGCCAAGTTTTTAATATAATACCATAACCGTTCCTGTAAAAAAATAAAAATGATAGATAAAGTACTATATAAGAAATAACAATTATAAAATGATGGATAAATTATTATATAGCAAATAAAAATAGTTAAAAGATAGTATGTAATTTTTATTTTAATAATATAAATATAATTTAATTTTACATACTAAAAAATAATTAAACAAAGTTAAAATTATATTTATATTTTAATTGAAAGTTTTTACATTAACAACTTATATATATATATATATAATCCTTCTTCAAATCAAAATAAATGAATCAATTTTTTAAAAATAAATCAAGTAATACTCTCTATATATATATTATCCTTCTTCAAATCAAAATAAATGAATCAATTTTTTAATATATATATATATATATATATATATATATATATATATAATCCTTCTTCAAATCAAAATAAATGGATCAATTTTTTAAAAATAAATCAAGTAATACTCTCTATATATATATTATCCTTCTTCAAATCAAAATAAATGAATCAATTTTTTAAAAATAAATCAAGTAATACTATGTCATGATGTGTAGTCGACTCTTGAACACCTACACTTTGTCGTGATGGATCAATGATTCAAACTTTGCTTCCATGAGAACTGTGTTTACATTGTAAGAGAGCAGCCATCCCTGAAACTATTAAAAATATGAATTCAATAGGCCTGAAGTGGGAGCAACCACAACTACATATTTTCGCTTAAGCGTACACAAACAAAAAGTGTAATTCCTTCCTCCACCTATGTAGCGATACCTCCAACTCTACCAGAGGAAGATGCACTCACTGCCTTCGAAGCCCATATCCCACACCTGGAGGTTGCGGAGACGTGTTGGGTACCGAAAGGGTTGCCGCCGGAAATGTGATGGAGATTATTGGCAGCTAAAAGACAAATTGCTGGACCTTTAAAGTAAGTCAAAATTTGTAGACTCTTTCACCATATCAAGCCATTGTCAGCCGCATCCTGCATGTAATCCATTGGTAGTTCAATTTTATGTCGGTTCTCATAGATGTTCACCCAAACGTCATGGATGTCCGTGACCAGGGTCGGTCAAAAAGTGGAAGACACAAATTACAATTAAAGTTGATAGGTTTAATCGGGAGTGAATGGATTAAATCTTGGTTGTGACCTTTTTCGTTTGTAGTCTGAGTTGTTATTATGGCGAAAGGTGTACACCTATGGATAATGGGCAGATTTAATAGCGGTTCCTTTTATGTGTTTACTTTTTTACATTTAATAAAACGCAACAGTTTATTTGTTAATCAATAATAAAATTTAATAAATTCTTTACCAGCGGATACCTTTCGACGTTCTCCAACAACTGTATTGACTGCTGTACTAATTACTGTAACTTTTAAATTTCGTAATCAAATGAAATATTTAATATTATTTCCTCATTACAATTTAGGCCATTATTTTACAGTTGCTAATATCCAATGGATATTTAATATTACTTCTTCATTACAATTAACGCCATTATTTTACAGTTGCTAATGTCCATCTTGCTAAACAGTGTTGAGTATTGAATGTTGAACGCCTATACACCATCTCATACAATATATACACCATCTCATACAATATTCAATGCTTATACACCATTTCATTCAACATTCAATGTTTTTTTAGCAGGGTTAATATTGATAGGGTTATTATTGATTCATCCCCATTGTTTGTATATACACCACTTCATGGAACATGCAATGCTTCTTAACAGGTTAATAGGATTAATATTGATTTATAGCCACCATTATTTGTATATACATCGCCTCATGCAACATTCAAAGCTTCTTAATAGGTTAATAGGGTTAATATTGATTAATAGCCATTGTTTCATGCAAACAACATTCAATGCTTCTTAACAGTTAATAGGGTTAATATTGATTAATAGCCATTGTTTCATTGTTTCAGTGGCAATGCAATTGAATGATAATTTGAATTTGATTTCAGTTACACCTAACGAAACGTCTTGGATGTGTCCGGATGAGGACTAGGTTGCAGAAATCACATATTACAATTAAATCTGATGTGCCATGGCTCATGGTAGAAATTTCTCCAATGACTAGGGATTTCAAGTCATCCGTCAAATTCCATTAGATATCCTGTATTGATATAGATTATAATAGTAATCAATTACAATTTTCCAATGCCATGCATCTTGTGACAGAGAATCAGGCGTCATCCAGAAGTAGCATATATGGTTTTCTTAATATAATTCCGTTCCTTTCTGCCATATTTGTAGTTCCTCGTGTTAGACTTTGGCCTTGCGGGTATTGATGTTGCAAGAAGAAGATTGACTGAATTCAATGATACAGTTGTTTTATCATATCTATAGTTGTCATAGCACCGTTAGTCATATCTCAGAATCCACGATCTAGGTTTTCAGCATCTTTTCAAAATAAATAGCAGGGATGGAGATGATGCAACTTCTTCAATTATGTATGGTGATAATACTCACATTGTACAACTATTTTGAATGCAATCCAAAGCATCTGTGTTTGAGAAGATCAGATGGGTGAACAGTAAGGATGAGGCCACATGACTACTTCTTGATTTAATATCCACTGATTTATGGTTTTATGTTTCTACATGCAAGACTCCAAATGATATCTGTACCACCTTGGAAGGACTCTTTGGAAAGTAGGATGAGATGCAAGGTCATATGCTTGAGCTGGAGTTGAATACCTTAGACCCTAAAAGTTTTGATAATATACAAGATTTCTTTACTAAATTTAAACATTTTATATTGATCTTGGGTTAATTTGGTATTGACAAGTCTACACAAGAGAAACAATTTATTCTAACAATCTTGGCCATGGACCAGAATACGCTATATATGTCTCCAATTTCCATTTTGACTGATGCCTTTTCGGAGAAAATTGGAAAATGCCTACGATAGCTTAGTTCATTGAGTCTCTCACACAAGAGCAAACAAAACTCAAACAGATGGGCCTCATGAAAGATCCCAAATCACATTCACTCACCATGCATTATGGAAAAGGGTCATCCAATCATAAATAGAAGCATAAACAAAAGGAGCTATTACATCCAGAGTCAAAGAAGGAGGGATATTCCAAACCCTTCAAGGATTCTTCAGGTTCCAAAGATTCTTCAAATTCTAAATGGAAGAAGAAGAAGGGAAAGCACTGCACATATTGCAATAAACCAAATCATGAAGAATCCACGTGTGTGAAGAAGAAGATCGATCTTATGACACAAGTACTTCAGAAGAATAACCTTTGAGACTTCATTCCTGAAGGATCCAAGAAGAAGAAGGAAGAAGACCATGCACCTAATAAAGGTAATCATCATTCTCTGGTTGCAATTAATTCCTCATCTGATTCATGGATTATAGATTCTGCTGGCGCATCACATCATATGGCAGCTAAAGTGAAAATTTTTACTTCTTTGATTTCATGCTCTAGACCTTCTATTCTCATGGGGGATGATACTCTAGTAGCAGCAGGAGGAGAAGGGAGAGTGGAACTCCACAATGGTATTTTTTAGAATGTTTTACATGTTCCAAAGATTTCTATGAATCTTCTCTCATTTATCAGATCACTCAGAAAGGTAAAAAGTTGAAGTTTACATCAGATTCAGTTTCAGTAATTGACATGCATGGTAATTCCATCATTGCAATTGGTGAGGTGGATCACAAGTCAAGTTTGTATAAATTCACTAATTTTTTTTATGATGACTCCTATTTTCTACATACACATAAGAAAAGTACTTGTCATGCACCTCCAATGCAACATGCGTATACGCTTGTGCTTCCATCAGTTTCAGACATCAAAGATGATTCCATACACTTAGATTATGTACATGGAAATAATTAGGTAGTACAACCAAATATGAAGCCAACGTTGAAGCTTCAACAGATGCCTAAGAAGGCATAGTTCACACTTCAAGAAGCAAGTATCCTTGTAGGGAATCCATTGGATTCGAGGAGGGCTCAATCTCAGCATGAGGATCCTTCTCATGCACTTTCAGCTTTAGAACCTGCGATGCCAATGCATTTTTATATGGTTCAATCTTTTGATTCACATACCTACATTGAGGTTGTTGGAAAACCACTATGGGAATCATCCATGTAAAAGGAGTATGACTCACTCCTAAAGAATCAGACTTGGCATCTAGTTCCACTTACACCAGAAAGGAATACTTTCAAGTGTTGATGGATCCACAGGATCAAGAGGTACAAGGCTAGACAAATTTCCAAAGGACTTCATCAAATCCATAAATATTTCTACATCTTCATGAATACTTTTAGTGAGGAGAAGTTTTAGACTTTGCGGGATCATCTTGCAGTGAAGAACACATTTTCCTACCAATTGCGTTTTATTCTTTTGATTCATTGTCTTTTAAGGGGGGGTTTTGTTCCCACGTGGTTTTCCCTCTTTCCTTATTTTTATTCGGTGTCCATTAGTTGCATTGTACATGAGTACCTAATATGGCCTAGTAATCGAGATTCATTTTTTAATACATAGTTATGTTCATGGGGGGTGTTGGAGAAATTTCTATTTTCGTCACACTAGGTCAGTGGGATTTAACTAACTAGTTCTTATTTTAGACTTTCTAATTTTTTACCATCACTATCATGCATGCATTCCTAAGATAGGATGGAATTTTCTATATGAGTGAATATCACTCACTCATTGATCAGATCATAATACACATTGATTTTCATTCTTTGTATTGTATCTCTCTTCCTCTTCTTGATAATCTGTGTTTGTGTATTCTTTAGCTAGGTCTCCTGTGTAGGTTTCCATGAAACACTGACAATATGAAGCAGAGAAAAGGTGGCCCCAACCCACACAAGAAGGGACAGAGAAAATATGGTCACTCTTAAGATAAATAATCCAATCCGCAACACAAGAAGGGTAATGAGAAGTCAAATAAGGACACAGGAAAATGGTTTGAATACCATAAAATCCCTTGGCACAACATAGAAGAATTCCACTCCAAGTAGTCACTTGTGGCCGAGTTGAACGCTTCCGAGTCAGAGGCCAATTATAACTCTGAATCAAATCTAGAAGGAGTGAAGAGGATTATCGATGTTGAACCCAGTGCCAATGTCGCTACCACCAAAGTCCAGCCAAGCGAACCAAAAGAACCAGAGGAAGGGGAACGCCTCTTTCACTCACAAATTTGGGTAAAGGGGGCTCCACTTCATTTCATTATCGATAGTGGAAGTCAGAAGAACCCAATATTAGCATAGGTCGTCAAGCGGCTGGACCTGTCGACGACACCATACCCCAATCCCTACACCATCGTTTGTCTTCGTGAAGGAAGAGATATTTGTGTCATCAAATAGTTCCATCTATCCTACAACATCAAGCCTTTTAAAGACAAGGTATTGTGTGATATTGCTCCCCTTGAATTTTGTGATGTTCTTTTAGTACAACTATATTTATGGAAGCCCCATGTTGTGTGAGTCTAGACCCTACAGTTTTATTATTACTTTAGGTAGACAATTGTATAAGATACCATAGGTAGCTCCACCTACCGCTATTTCTTTAATATCTTCTAATAAATGCAATAAGGTCATTTCACAAACCGGGAATTTCATCTTCTTTGTGATCCATGCTCATAGTAAGAACAAGGTCTCCGCCAGATCCGTGTACTCTACATAGATGTAAATTCTAACCTTGTACAATGTCTACTATAAACAAATATTCAAAAAAGAACATAAAATATACAATGAAAAATACAAACATTACATAGAGATTTTTCCCCTGGAAACCCAAATCGGGAAAACCAACATATATTATATTCATTCATTCATTTGTGTTACATTGTTTACAATACAATATACATATAGAAGCCAGCGACATCCAAAACCCTAACCCAATGATCTCGATTAGTCCAAAACCCTAATTCCTTAACCGGAAATAGAAAACCATCGGCAAAAACCATGTGTCGAAATAACCACCTAAATACATGACACATTTCCCGAGGTAGGTGTCATGTTTCCCGAGGCAGAATTTTTTTTTTGGGGGGCACTGCCCCCAGGCCCCCGTGTGAGGGACCTAGCTTCCCTCCCTCTAACCCCCCTACGCGCCCGGCGCATACGCTCAGACACTACTTCTCGTGAAAAGAATATAACACATACCCAACATTCTCCCACTTGTTGTTTTCTTTGCATACAGGTGGTTACATAATCAAAAATCCAGGGAAACAATGCCCATGGATCCTCTACACCAAGAGAATTTCTCAGTGCTCACAGATTTTGTTAATGAGTTTGCAACATTCTTCAAAGTGTCCACCTTCATCAATGATACTTTCTTTTCTTCAATCATGTCTCTCACAAAGTGATATTGAACATCAATGTGCTTTGTCTTTGAATGATAAGAAGGTTTCTTTGCCAGACAAATTGCACTCTGACTATCACACTCTATCCTTACAACGTGTTGTACAAACCCAATACCTGAACACAATCTTTGTAACCATACTTCTTCCTTACTTGCATGAGTGGCTACCATGTATTCAGATTTTGTAGTTGAAAGTGCCACTACAGCCTATCTTTTGCTCATCCATCTTATTGCTCCTCCAAACAGGTTAAACACATACCCGCTTGTATATCTCCTACGATCCAAATCTCCAGCCCAGTCTCCATCCACAAACTCCATCCAATCTCGGTCGTCCTTCGTAGCACAATCCATAGCTAGCAGTGCCACATAAATACCTGAAAACCCTTTTTACTGCCGTCCAATGCTCTTTCCCTAGTTTTGACATATACCTGCTCAAAACTCCCACTGCATGTGCAATGTCCAGTCTAGTACAAACCATTGCATACATCAAACTGCCAACTTCACTCGCATATGGAACATGAGACATGTCCTCCTCTTTTTCATGTGTCTAGGGATATTGATCTGCATATAACTTTACACCAACAGGAATAGGAACCTTGACCGGTTTACATTCTTGCATATTAAACCTCTGCAATATTGTCTCGACATATTTTCTCTGATTTAACCAGAGTTTCCTCTTTTTTTGATCTCTTTTAATTTCCATGCCCAAAATGAAATTCGAAGCACCAAGATCCTTCATGTCGAATTTAGAGGACAACTGAGTTTTCACATCCTGGATAATCTCCTTGTTGTTTCCTATCAGCAACATGTCATCCACATACAAGACCAAATAAATCAAATGATCACCAATTAATTTAGAATACACACAGTGATCCTCTTTGCTTCTTGTGAAGCCAAGTCCCATTTTTTTATACCACATCCTTGATGATTGTTTTAAACCATACAGAGACTTTTTCAACTTGCATACCATCTCCTTCTTTCCTTCCACAACATAACCTAATATTATAAATACAATTTAATTTTACATATTAAAAAATAATCAAACAAAGTTAAAATATAAATTAATATTGAAACAAAGTTAAAATTATATTTATATTTTAATTGAAAGTTTTTACATTATAAACTCCTTTTATATATATATTATCTTTCTTCTAATTAAAAAAACTGGATCAATGCTGAAATAATTTTAATTTTTAAAAAATAAATCAAGTAATACTATAGCATGAGGAATAATCGACTTATGAACCCTTACACTCTGTCGATTACATGATGAGTATCGAGTAAGTTTCCACATTTATCGATTCAAATTTTGCTCCAATGTTAATTACACTTTATCCTGATGGATCAATGACCAAGTTTCGACATTTATCGATTCAAACTTTGCTCAAATGTTTAAAAAAAAATTGGTGAAAAATGCTTTGGTCAACTGTAAATGAAATTCTTCACAATTTAGTGCGTTCAATACCATTACATTTGATATGAAAATCATTTTCACATTGTTTATTTACTTGATAATCTGTAATTGTATATAAATGATTTTTACATTGTTTAATTGCCTTACTATGCGTGGTCCCCCCCGCTCACACAGATATATAGGAGTACTTTAAAGAGTATACAAAGCAGATTTTAATTGGTGCTAAATACGAAGCCATTTGAAAGAGTAGGAACGAACATGTCCTGCACCGTTTTATTAG
Organism: Picea engelmannii; assembly: GCA_009831015.1. Classification (NCBI taxonomy): domain Eukaryota; kingdom Viridiplantae; phylum Streptophyta; class Pinopsida; order Pinales; family Pinaceae; genus Picea; species Picea engelmannii. The sequence continues at coordinate 303,311 of ML805143.1, read as the reverse complement.
GGTTACATAATTCCAACTGAGCAAGATCTCTGTTCCCATTAGCTTGAATGCCTATTACAGTAAACATTTTAGTAAGAGCAGAAACTGCAGCTTCCATGAGAACTGTGTTTACATTGTAAGAGAGCAGCCATCCTTGAAGCTATTAAAAATATGAATTCAATAGGCCTGAAGTGGGAACAACCACAACTACATATTTTCGCTTAAGCGTACACAAACAAAAAGTGTAATTCCTTCCTCCACCTATGTAGCGATACCTCCAACTCTACCAGAGGAAGATGCACTCAGTGCCTTCGAGGCTCTGTGATTGATCGTAGCACATATCCCACACCTGAAGGTTGCGGAGACGTATTGGGTACCGAAAGGGTTGCCGCCGGAAATGTGATGGAGATTATTGGCAGCTAAAAGACAAATTGCTGGACCTTTAAACAAAGTCAAAATTTGTAGACTCTTTCACCATATCAAGCCATTGTCAGCCGCATCCTGCATGTAATCCATTGGTAGTTTGAATTTTATGTCGGTTATCATAGATGTTCACCCAAACGTCATGGATGTTGCAAGGGCAATACCAGTCGATCGACTTAAACCTAATTTTCTTAATCATGTTATGTCATTCTCAAGCTTAGAAACTAAAATTAATGATGTTATGTCATTGTCAATATTCGGCCTGAGCCACACCAACCTTTAATATGGTTGGATTTTTTGTCCCCGGAGGTTTTGAACCGGTGACTTTTCAACACTGAGTGACTTAACAACACACTCCCGTCAACAACTGTCCTACACCTCAGAAACAACTTTAATTAAATTATAATTACAATTCATTAAAAAAAATATAAATTGAATGTAGTTTGGGTGAAAAATATTCATTCAATATAGTTTGGATGGTTTAAAGAAATGATTATTACCTTCCCCATCCAAATTCAAATCTTTAAAAGTAGAAATAATAAACACCAATATCCATTCCTAAATTTCCATGAAATAATCTCATAAAATCATAAATTATAAATGCCCAATGCATTGTTTTTCTCTATGCGATCATATAGAATATATTTCAATTCCTTTACCCATATTTTAACAACTGTGACTTCCCACAACACCAACATGTGAAAATGGAAGAAGTATGACTGAACTTATGTAACGTACACCCAAATTTCTGCCCAACATTTTCCTCAATTGGTCAGTTTTGGATTTTTTTTTTCCTACCCCCTTTCACAACAAAACAACGATGGACTTGACTTTCATTCCATAATAGTTTTTTTTATAAAAGGAAGGGCTTATCGGGAGTCAATGGATTAAACTTTGGTTTGTATTTTTGAGTTGTTATTACTTCAAAAGGAGTACACCTATTGATAATAGGCAGATTTAATAGCGGTTTATGCAGATTTAATAAGTTTTTTATGGACAGGATTAAATATGGCTGGAATATTCTTAGTAGTCACACAAAATAAATGGTTATGATTTCAATCATTAACTTCCTAGCTATTATAAAGACATCTATTTATGTGTTTACTTTTTTACATTTACCTAATCATATTTAAAAATTACTTTGATAGCTAACTGATTGTCATGTAAATGATTAACATAAATTAAAATATTAACACCAGATAAATGAAAAGCAATTATTTATTTGTTAATCAATAATAAAATTTAATAAATTCTTTAAGATACCTTTAAAGACTGTACTAATTACTATAGCTTTTAAATTTCATAATCAAATGAAATATTTAATATTACTTCCTCATTACAATTTAGGCCATTATTTTACATTTAGGCCATTATTTTACAGTTGCTAATATCCATTGGGTATTTAATATTACTTCTTCATTACAATTTACGCCATTATTTTACAGTTGCTAATGTCCATCTTGCTAAACAGTAGCTAATGTCCATCTTGCTAAAACAGTGTTCAGTATTGAATGTTGAACGCCTATACACCACCTCATACAATATTCAATGCTTATACACCATTTCATTCAACATTCAATGTTTTTTTAGCAGGGTTAATATTGATTAGGGTTATTATTGATTCATCCCCATTGTTTGTATATACACCACTTCATGGAACATTCAATGCTTCTTAACAGGTTAATAGGATTAATATTGATTTATAGCCACCATTATTTGTATATACATCGCTTCATGCAACATTCAACGCTTCTTAACAGGTTAATAGGGTTAATATTGATTAATAACCATTGTTTCATGCAAACAACATTCAATGCTTCTTAACCATTGTTAATAGGGTTAATAGGGTTAATATTGATTAATAACCATTGTTTCATTGTTCCAGTGGCAATGCAATTGAATTATAATTTGAATTTGATTTCAGTTACACCCAACGAAACATCTTGGATGTGTCCGGATGAGGACTAGGTTGCAGAAATCATAAATTACAATTAAATCTGATGTGCCATGGCTCATGGTAGAAATTCCTCCAATGACTAGGGATTTCAAGTCATCCGTCAAATTCCATTAGATATCCTGTATTGATATAGATTATAATAGTAATCAATTACAATTTTCCAATGCCATGCATCTTGTGACAGAGAATCAGGCGTCATCCAGAAGTAGCATATATGGTTTTCTTAATATAATTCCGTTCCTTTCTGCCATATTTGTAGTTCCTCGTGTTAGACTTTGGCCTTGCGGGTATTGATGTTGCAAGAGGAAGATTGATTGAATTCAATGAAAAATTATAGTGTGCGTAGAAATGTATAAACCGGTGGACATTGAATATGTGATAAGGGCAATTTGACGTTCCAGATAACGTTTTTCTCATTTTTGAAGACATTTGATCGGTCATCCCAAATTTAACCTATATAAAATAACAGGAGACATAATAATAAAACCGTCTTTTAAAAACTTATATGCAGTCAAATAGCCGTCAAATATAATTGGAGGATAAGTCACATTACTTATATCGATTCCCGACAGTACCAGTACCATGGTTTATGGACCAACAGTAAGGACGTCAACCTTAGACAACTAACAAAAGAGGATCAGTAGTCTGCAGCAACCAAGGCTACTTAGAAAATTAATTCTAGGTCAACCATCCTTAGACAACTAACAAAAGAGGATCAGTACTCCCAGCAACCAAGGCCATAAAGAAAATTAATTCTATGCTAGTTTGCTTTTTTTCCAAAAGAAAAATATCTCAAATTTATATAGAGTATAAATTTGTTTACAAAATCAGTAATTGTTCCTAAGTAGTACCACGGATCAGCCCAAAAGACATAGAATTGACAGTTCTGGATACAATGTCCAAATACTCAGAAAACTGATCAACAATAAAAAACAGCAACTTAAAACTGTAAGAGGCAGAATTTTTTGTGCAAGTGACTTGAAATCAGCTTTCACTCCACAAAGACCTCGCTCTTCTCACACTTCAAAGATGTTAAGGAACGAATGAGGGCTTTCTTCCCCATTGTCCCAATGATAAACCGAAAGCCTTCCTTCAATTTCTTTAAGCGCCCTCTTTGAAAGTGTGTGGTTTCTTTCTTATGTTCCCTATAAATATGCTGGAAGCTTATCTCTTTAAAAGTTTTTTCCAAATCCTTTGTTTTTTGTTTCCAGCAATCAATGTTCACCACTTGGAGGTTACCCTTTTGATTAATCCAGTTGATAATAACTTTCGAATCCCCAAGGATTTGTAATTTTTTGATCGACCAAATTGTTGCCACGTGAGAGTCGCCCACAAACCCATGAGTTATGCCTTTGTATTTGTTCCAGCTCCGCAATTTATGAACCATTTTGTAATCCTCGATGAATGAGTCTTGAAAAATCCACCCACTCCGCAGAAATTACTATTTGACAGGGTTGCACCATCAAAGCAATCCAAAGTGAATCCCTCAGCCTGAGATATCTCACAAACTCAGTTTGGGAAGATTTTTTGTGTAGTCGGCTGCCAGGAGAAAGAATCCACAATCTTGTGAACCACGGAGAAAAGAGAGGGGGAGCGATCTTCAAAAATCACCATGTTTATCTCAATCCATAAATGCCAGCAAGAAAGGGAAGCCAAGCTGACCGGGACTGTTTTTTCAATTGACCACACAGTAAAACAGTCTGAGTGGATCCATTCCACAAAAGTTTTAGAGTATAGAGATTGTGCAGGCGTTTTCAGAGTAGCAATTGTAGAGTTTACACACCCCTAGACCTTCCCATCCTTTCTTCTGGAGCGCCTCCCAAGTAAGGACTTTTTCTTTTACTGCCAGCCATATGAAAAGTTTTATTTTGAGTTGTAATGGCCACTTCCACAATTTTTGTATCCAAACGTTGTCACAGTGGGTGAAGAAGAGTGTTGTAAAGGTTTTTTACATATAAGACACCCAAGGCGTCCCCTCTTGCCCACAGAATAGAATGAGTCTCGTTCTTTAGAAATATACCTATGCTCCTTAAATATTTACTATAGAGTTTCCATTCGATGGAAACCTCTCCGCTTAGTCCCAACGTCTCACTGCTTAGCCATCTGTCTGGAAAAGGGAGGTCGTGGGCAAGGTCTCTCGCTTCTGCCAACCAAAATATATTTAAGTTTTGTAAGTGAAATTGCAGAGGTTCTGAAAGTATGGAATGGTCCTCCAACCCAATTATCTTGTCCCTTCCAAACGATATTAAAGAACTCGAACCGGGCCTCCATCGCAACCAATGGAGAATCACAAAAAAAGTTTTGGTTAGACCATTCTAGAAGTTGGGCACTCTCTGTTGAATGTGAGAAGACTTACGAATCCATTCAAACACTGCTGTGTCACCCAAATATTTTTCCAAAATGATTCGATGCCAAATACTATCGTGAGTAAGCGTCCTCCACAAGGTGTTTTCCAGTAAAGCCGTGTTGAAGAAAGTAAGATTTTTGAGTCCCCAACCACTTGCCTTTTTTGGTCTTGACAGGATATCCCATCTGCATAGATGGAAATGGTGTTTTTCGTTTTGCCCACTCCATAGGAAGGCAAAGGATAACTTGCATAGTTTGGAAAGGATATTACATGGGATCATCTCCAATGATATCGAGAAAGCAGATAGATTCTCCAACATTGATTTGGCCAGGACAAAACGCCCTCCAAGCGATAGCCACTTATTACAACATAGCCCAATTTTCCTTTCAAATTTAGCCACCAACCAGCACCAATCTTCGAATTTTGATACTCCCAATTTGAGATGATAACCAAGTTACTTGAAACTAGGACTCAAGTCAACAAAGGTAAAGGGAATAGAAGCTTTTAGAAGACTGAGCTCAGCTTCCTCAAGCCCCCAATAGTGAGCAGTGGATTTTGTAAAATTTATGCAAAGACCCAAAGCATAACAAAATGCCTGTAGAATGTCTAGGATCACTATCCACTCTGAAGGATCTTCCTTTGACATTAAAAGAACATCATCAACAAACATTAAATGAAAATTTTTTAAAATCCTAGAAACCTTTATACCTTAAATAAGATGTTCAGAGATGCTTTTGGATAACATTAGGTTGAGCCCTTCCATTATCAAAATAAACAGGTAAAGGGAAAGTGGGAATCCATGGCGAAGCCCCCTCCCACTCTTGAAATACCTTGTCACCTCGCCATTTATCAACACTGCAAAATGTACACTAGTTACGCAGGACATAACACAATCATTCAGCTTAACTCCAAATCCCACTATGAGCATGATCAACCTTAAGTACTCCTAATCTATGTTGTCATAGGATTTTTTAAGATCCAACTTCAATACCATAGACATTAAATTCTTCTTTTTAATGCTATGAAAGCTTTCATGGACTGCTCTGATAGCATCCTGAATTCTTCTGCCCTTCAGGAACCCGAGTTGATTTGCAGAGAGACAACTTGCTAAAATCGACTTAATCTGATTTGCAAGAATTTTTTAGATCACCTTATAAACAAGGTTACATAAAGATATTGGGCGATAATCATCGAATGAGGTCGGATTATTTACCTTTGGGATCAAGGCCAAGAAAGTGGAGTTTAAACCTCCACAAATATTACCTTTTCTTCACCAATCCTCCACCATCTCAAGAAGGTCATATCCCATAAGATCAAATAAGAAAATAAAGAACTCAGAAGTCCACCTATCAGGGCCTGAGCTTCTCTCTTTTTTGAAGTTTTCCAATACCTCTTTTAATTCAAAGTGATGAGTTTAAAGAGAGCATTTTCTTCCTCCTCAGTAACCATTTTGGGATAGAGGCTAGTGATACTGATTACCTCATTTAAGTTGGGTCTTTCTTTGGCTTTGAATAACTATTCAAAATAATTTACCGCTTCCTCTTTGATTGCTTCCTTGTCGGAAAGGATGATTCCATTGTCTTTTGAAATCGCCCAGACATGCTTGCGATTTGTGTTATAACTGGCCACCTTTTGGAAGAATTTTGTGTTGGAATCTCCACTCTTTATCCACGTAGCTCTGTGACGCAATCTCCAAATATTCTCCTCCCCATGAAGAAGGGTGTTTTTGCTACATTCCATCTCACGAAGGTACCTGTCCTCCTCCATGGATAACGATTTTTTGACGGATTTTAGTATGAGGAATTTGATTTCTGATTCCATCTTTCCCAGCAAAATCTTTTCTTTCTCCTTTAAATCATTAACCCAAAATTTTGTTTGGGATTTGAGTTCCTTAAGTTTCCACACAATACACAACTGTACATTACCTTCCCACAGAAATCGTGGATCCTTCCAGACGCTATGGACTAACTTAAATAAATCAGGATAATGTAGCTAGCGATCATTAAATTTGAAGGGAAACGCTTTGTATAACAGAGGGATTTCCAGTTGAAAAAGAATGGGGGTTTGATCTGACACGAAGGGAAATTCCACCCAAGATCTAAACAAACCTGCCAAAGACAAAAAACCTTTGGAAACAAAAAATCTATCAATTCTTCTAGCAATCGCTTCAAGGCCAGATCGCTCATTTCGCCAGGTAGGGACCAACTTGGTCCACTTGACATCAACAAACATATTTGAAGTAAAAATGTCTCTGTAAAAAACTTCATTCGAACCAGGCACGAAAGAACCTCCCCAGTTCTCATCTATAGATAAAATGAAGTTCAGTTCATCGGATAGAATAATATTCGGAGTGGAAAGAATACCGTTGTCTGTTGGGAGGTCCAAAACTTCTTACGGTCATTAAACAACCCATATACATTAAGAAACCCCATCTCCTGTTTTGTAGATAAGAATCCATCAACTAGCAGAATACCCCCAATCATCAGGAAAGAAGCCAGGTCGAAACAAAAAGGGCCCCATGCGACCAACAATCCTCCTAAATTTCCTATGGAGTTTACAAAAGATGAGACCCAAGAGGGGAGAATTTTATGCAAGAAGTCTCTATCTTTATGTTCATCAGAGAGAGTCTCTTGAAGAAAAACAATATTAGGTTGACTGCGTTCTAACAATCTATGAAGAGAGGAAGCTTTGAGGGTGCCTCCAATCCAACAAACATTCAAAGAGAGCATTAACATCACTTGGTCCTCGCCATGGCCTTCAATGCTCTAAGGGCCCTTCCATCCTAAGAAGGATTAATAATATCATTAGTTTGTGAAACTAAACTGACCTGTTTCTTTCTATATCTTCGTGTCTTTATGGCGGACAGCTCCGATCTTATACCCTGTGACCAAGCATAAGCCTTACTCCCTTTGCCATGAAGGTGAGAAGATGAGGTGCTAGCCTCTGCAGTAGGATCTCATACCTCCTTTCCTTGATAGATGGGTAATGAAACATAGTTCACTGGGATGTTTGGATAGGGAGATAAGAAATCCAAAAGAGCAGAGAGGCTAGTGTCATCCTCCTCTTCCTTCCTGTAGCTTGGCAGGCTCGGGGGAGAGATGATCAGTTCCAAGGAAGGGGTAGGGGGGCGAGGGTGTCTAACTGGACATGAGTTAAGAGAGTGGCTCAAGTGGTTGGAAGGGTTAGGCTTCAGCAAAGCTTCAATAACTGAGGGATGAGGTGTAATCACAGGAAGGTTGAGAGGGTTGGGAGGGGAGGGATCAAGAGAACAGGGTTCTAAGGGAGAGTTTGCAGCTTCAGGGATGATGGCCTTTGTACAGGTAGATGAAGAAAGCTAATGTGATTTATTTAACTCTTCCTTCTCCCCAAAGGATAGGGAATGAAAAAAGAGTGGGCAATGTGGTTTTATATTACCCGAAAGAGACTCATCTTGCTCCTGTAGTGAAGAGGAGGAACGTCCAGTGGAAATATCCAAGAAGTTTAAAGAGGGATCTTCATCCACATAGTCTGAAGGGTTTAACTATAGATCAGAGTCTTCAGAGAATTCAACCGAAACCTACCTAGGGCATTCACGATGGAGGTGGCCTGTTTAATGACAGTGGTTGCAACGGAAGGGAAATCCAAGATAGTCCAGAGGTTGTGCTATCTTTCACCCTCTCCATTCGATCTCAAGGGTTTCTGGTAAGCCACTGAAAAGGTCCATATCGACAAGAATTCTGCCCATCTTCCACTCAGGACCAACAAGTAGCTTTGTATCTAGAGCAATGAATTTTCCCAGTGAATCACCAATAGCTCGTAAGGTTCCTTCATTCCATAGGAACAATGGAAGACCCAGAAGAAGAACCCAAAGATGCCTATACTAAAAATAGTCAGTATTGGGGTTAAAATCAATTCTCCAACTCTTAAGCATGAGACTACTTCCCCCATAAACCCATAGAGAACTCAATAAAAGAGAAACGTTCTCTAGTGACTTGCAGATAAAACTGAGCCACCCTTTGTTGAGATAGAGAATCTCAGGGGAGTAACCAATGAGAGGAGTCCATTGGTTGTTGATCTAGTCCTCCAAAGGTTGTTTTCTCAACATTCTATAAGATATCTGACCCACAAGACCACATAGCACCATTTTGCATGTATCTTCTAAGCCCACATCATTCCCCAACACCGTATGTTTAGTCTTTCTATTTTCTTTCCACAACTTTTGACGGAAGAAAGCAGACTGAATCGGATTAGGAGGAAGTCTGTGAACCCCTAGAGAAGAAGAGAGGTTTCAAAGGCCTGGGGGTACAGTGAAAGATAGGGGCTTAGTACTAGGGATGTCATAAGGTGGAAGGAATGATTATGTGGATCTGGCGACTTTCAGAGGAGGAGACGATAGACTACCGGGTATCTCGGCAGGAAGGTAAGACTTGTTTGGAATAAAAGGAACCCTAGAATGATTAATCTCCAAAGAGTTGACCTTGTCAAAGAGCCCCACTTTCCTCTAGGTATCCTCATCAACTGGGCTCATGAGATGATTTATATGTCTTTCCATTTATTTAATGGAGCAGGTACCCATCCAGGCCCACCAATAGCCAAACAACACCAACACTAGCGACACTGACAAGATACTCAGAAACCAAGAAGTATAATAAGAGAGGATCGTGACTCCTGGGGACAACCTCACTTCTTTTTAAGCACCAGAAGAAAAAACAATCCTGGACAAAACAACAAGCCCAGGACATAAAGGGATAATGAAGACAAGAGAGAAAAAATAAAAGGAAGACACTAGGAACAAGTCCAACATTTAAAACAAGAACATACAAGGACAGTGAGTAAGCAATGTTGGATCCCCAGCTATCATCTTAGAGGATAGTAAATACGCTGGTTGGAACAAGAGACCAGGTTCAAAAAAATCTCGTCGAAAAAACGCTCCTAGTTCCTGAAAACGTTCCTGGTTCGCCTCCATCATGTCGTGGAGCCTCCAACTCTATGCACTTAATCCAGTATGCTAGTTTGTTGATCTATGTCAACTTGTCACTCACTTAATTGTAATAAAGTATTCACCAGTTTAAGTAAGAAAGGCAATGGCTAAAATAATTGGCAGTTAGAAGTAATTTATGTTGTAAATTTCCCTTGCCAGTCTGAATGAGCAAAGAATCGCATAAAACTAAAAGTAGCAATTACTATTGTAACGAGTCTCCCTGAAAGGAGACATCTTTCTCTAATTCATTTGATGAAACTTTTCTGAATCTCGTCTCTCTTTGTCTGTGCGTACTCTTTTCTGTGTAGGTGATTGTTTGAGAGTACCATGCACCAAAGGAACTGGTGCACATCTATATTTTGTTAGTGTTTAGAGTGTTGCATGGGAGTTTTGTGAAGGCCATGTGCATTAGTTAAGCCAATGTGCCCTCCTCCTTTTCTCTTTGTTTAATTCGTTGTTTGGGGAATCTTGGAGAATACTGCAAATTGGAGAAGGATTGTGCATCTCTGCCTCCCAGTGGAAGCGTTGGCAATTGAATGTGTTTTGCCTTAAGAATTGTTGTGCCCTCCATAGTTCCACTTGTGGAAGAATATCACATCTCTCCCTCCTTGTAGAAATGTTGGCAATTGAGTGTGTTTTCCTTAATAATCGATGTGCCCTAAATTAAAGGTGATTTTCCTTTGTTGAGTGTGCCCTCCATTCAGATCAATTGGTATCAGAGTGTGTTTGTTTCTTGGGGAAGTTTCACACACAAAGAAGAAGAAGAAGACGTAGTTTCATTCACCAAAAAAAAAAATGGTATCTTCAACTATTTCCTCACACTCTTGATCAGAGAGTCATAATCACCCTTCTCATGGTTCTTTTGCATCATTTGCATTGGTGCATTAGTGCGCCCTTCTCAGGGTTCATCTCACACCCTTCTCAGGGTCTCTTCTGTGTTTTCAAACCATGCCACTACGAAGAGAAGTCTCTAGTGAATTAATTCGACTCCAATAATGCCGGACTCCAACGACCATGAAGCTAGACACCCATGTTTAGTTACCTAAGTTCATCAGGAAAATGAATGGCGAGACGGTTGATTCTTGGATCCGTAGACTCTCCACATACTTCAAGACTTCACCCGAGATGGAAGAATCCACCAAATTGCATATTGTCAGCCTCTAGATTGAAGGAATAGCACAAACTTGGTGGGACACACAATTTGAAAGGTCTAAATCGATCGTGGAGCTCGCTACACCGCCTTCTCCGACAAATGGAAATATTGATTCTTGGGATGCGTTTTGTCATGCATTACGACAACGCTTGTACCCTCTAGGCTATCTTCAGAAACTTCTCGCCAAGTGGTTGCAGCTCTGAAAACTTGCAACTCAGTCAGTTCAAGGATACACATACATCTTCTACAAGTTGTGCATCCAACTCCATCTCAATGAGCCAAACGAGGTATTAATAATTAAGTTTAATTATGGTCTCTTGTTACCTCTCTGGCAGGAGGTAGATCCTTTTTAGAGTTCCTCTCTCGACAAGGTGTTCTTATGGGCCTTGGCCGTAGAAAGTAAGGTAGCCCCTCAAGCCCGATATCCATCAAATCGAACCCAATTTGCCAACCCGCATCCTTCTCAACCTCAACCTTACCCTTCTTCCTCGTCGGTGCCCACAACGACGGTTTGGTGTAATTTTTACAAGACCAACTCACACAACTTTGTCGATTATTGAGTCATAAAAAATAGTCGCCCCCATGAGACCTTGGTTGTAGAGGTCACACCCGTTGATTTTCCCAAACAACCAGAAGTCATCTCTCTCACCTACCCATCGAAGTCAACCCATCCCTCATTCTCATGGCTACGCCTGAACAAGGTCATACTAACGTTCCCCTCTTTACTCATAATTTCCAAATTAAACATAAACTTCCAGCTCTAATTCTAGATAATGGCAGCCAAAAGAATCTAGTCTCCCAAGACCTAGTCCAACATATGCAACTTCCCACCACCCCCCTCTCGGATCCCTATCAATTTGGTTGGGTACAAACGGGAGGACCCCAAATCACTATCGCCTGGTGTTGTGCAGTGACCTTTTCCATTGCCCCCTTCTGTGACACCGTGTTCTTTGATGTATCACCTTTAGACTGTGTTGACCTATTGCTATGTCTCCCATACCAACAAGACTGAAAAGTTGTGTACCATGCAAAATCCCATCAGTACAATATTCAACATGAAGGACACACCTATGTGCTTACCTCTGTGCCTCATACTTCCCCCCCGTCGCGTCCTAGAAAAGAAGAAACTGACCATGTCATTCACCATATAGATGTTTCTCTATGTTTGTCCCGCCATGTTCAGCCGACGAACCTTATAAATATGACACCTCCCGCTGTACTCCCTCTCCTCCCAAAATTTTCCAATGTCTCTTAGTCTTTCAACTGAAGGGGAGCACTCTTCTATGGTGGAAGATGCTCCTACCGCAGCTGAACATGGTCGTCAAAGATGTGTCATGTGAACTATACGAGGAACGGTTCCGAGAGAGGTACCTTTAAGAGGAATTCATTGAGCATCAGCTCAATGAGTTCAATGCCTTATGACAGGGAGCTCGTACGGTGCTCGAGTACGAGGCCCGTTTTATGGAGTTGTTGTGGTACGCTTTGCACCTTAACACTGAAAAACTTAAGGTCAACAAGTTCGTGTTTGGCCTTAACGGCAGCCTACATGAAAAGGTTAGGATTTTTATGCCCCAAACCTTGCACGATGTCATCGAGAAGGCCCTCATAGCAAGGGAGAAGCTTATCAGTGGGGGTCAGACCAAGACTCCAGCAAGACTAGCAGGGCAGGTTTCATCTGGAACGCAGCAGCACCAGACACCAGCGAGACATACGTCGAGATATCGTGGCTTCCAGAGGGGATCCACTTTCACTACACCCCGGTGATCGCTGCCTCAGTAGCAAATACCTTATCAAGGACCATAGCATCAACAACAACACCGCCCGTAGCAACAGTAGTTTAGGCCTGTTCAACAGAACAGACCAGGGTTCCAGGCTGGTGGGTCGTCATCTTCTACTTCGGGTACCAGGACTACTGGGCCGAAGAAGGGGTGTTGGACGTGTGGGGAGACACACTATCAGCGCGACTGTCCTATGGAGAGGAACATAGAATACGGATCAGCAGGACCCACTACCGTGGGAGATATGGGCAAGGCCCATCGAATTCATGCAGCAGTGAATAACCGCCAAGCAGAGCACCAGTCGACTGTGCTCGAGATGACAGGTACCGTCACTGACCAGACCCTTAGTATTTTAATATATCCCGGTGCTACTGAGAGATTCATTTTTGGTGCAGCGCTAAAAAGGATTAAGGTAAAGGCAGTCAAACATGATGATTTTAGCTTCATAGAGATGACTTTTGGAGCCAAACATAAGGTTGGAGAAAAGTTTACGGGCTGTGCCCTTAACCTGGGAGAGTTTTCCACGAGGGCCAAACTATATGTCAGAGTAGTTTACATGGCTCACCCTGAAGTCATGAAGATGAGGGTAGACCTTAAACCCTTATTCTTCTGGCAGGGGATGAAAGCTGACATAGTCAACTATGTGGCCAGATGTCCATAATGTCAGCAGGTAAAGGATGAACATAGACACCCAGCAGGGTTACTACAACCACATGCCATTCCAGAATTAAAATGGGAAGTTATTTCGATGGATTTTATTGTTGGATTGCCACTGACAGCAAGGAGACATGAATCGATTTTCGTAGTAGTAGACACTCTGACGAAGAGTGCTCACTTTATTCCTGTGCGTATGACGTATCAGGCACCTGACATAGCTAGTGTTTTCATTAGTGAGATTGTGACGTTGCATGGCATGCCGAAGAGGATTATATCCGATTGAGGATCGGTGTTTACGGGACGATTTTGGATGAGTTTCCAAGAGGCCTTGGGAACCCAACTTAACTTTAGTATTGCGTATCATCCGGAGACTGATGGACAGACCAAACGAATGAACTAAACCTTGGAGGACATGTTGTGCATGTACGTGATGGACAAACAAAAGTGTTGGGAAGAATTCTTGCCCCTAGTAGAGTTCGCTTACAACAACAGTTACCAGAGCACCATTAAAATGGAGCCTTTCGAGTTTCTTTACGGGCGACCGTGTCAGATGCCCTTGAGTTGGGATCGGTTTGAGGATAGGGTCCTGGTGGGACCAGAAGAAATCTAAGAAATGGAAGAGCAAATTCAAACCATAAGACAAAGGATTAAAGAAGCACAGGATCGATAGAAGAATTATGCCGATGTGCGTCATGTCAACCGTAGTTACGAGTTCGACGATCGAGTCTTCTTGTGGGTTAAACCGCATAAGAGTTCAATTAAGTTTGGGAAGGGAGCTAAACTCTCTCCTAGGTTCATGGGACATTTCGATATTGTGGAGAGAAAGGGGCCCATGGCCTATCGACTAGCCTTTCCTGATTCTTTGAGGCGTATGCACGATGTTTTTCACATATCTGTTTTGAGACATTATATTAGTGATCCTAGACATGTGATTGACATGAGTTCCTTGCAGGTATCGAACGAGGGAGTGCTCACGGCGGAGCCGGTATGCATCTTAGATCATCGCGTTTCCACAGTTACGACGTCGAACGATAGATCAGGTCAAGGTCCAGTGGGACAATTATAGTCCGCACTCAGTGACCTGGGAGGACGCATATGATATGTGCCGACAGTTTCCATTTTTGTTTGATAGTTAGACATATGACACTGTGATACACTTTATTTTTGGCATTTATACTATGAAACTTCGGGACGAAGTTTAGACCAAGAGGGGGTGTATGTAACATCCCGCTCTGGCGTAGTGAGTGAAATTATTCTTTGAGGACACGTGCTCGCAAGTGATCCAAATTATTATGATATTAAAACATTGTCTTTGATTATGATGCGTCATGGGTAGATGACATGTTGTTTTACTACATTGACATAGACAGGTGCTATTAACTCGGTTTTTCTGAGTGTGTAGGGTTTGGGACCTTGAGGATGTAGAGGCATCGATGGAACCACTTGGAGTCCGGATTGATTCAAGGAGTGTGCTATATGATTTTGATGGATTTATTGTGATATTAGTACATTTGAGATGATGATATGATGTGGACATGTTCTGACATGATTGTTGATGATGTAGGTTGATGATAGCTTTCCGACTAGACTCACATATGGAGTAAAGGGGTCACACATGACTACTAGAGAGGTTGAGGGAGAGGTGCGGATAGCAGCCCTACCATAGCCTACTAGCACTCCCACCGTGGCTCGAACTGTAGGTTAACGATTACCTAGTTTGAGAGGACCCACGATGTCGTGAGGGAAAACTGTGACAGTCGCTCACGATGATTCTAAGGGGTGTACAATAAGGTGGGGGCCTTATTCCTTATAATCCCTCAGTCTCCCACAAGTTCACCTGGCGGAGTGTTGACTCCAGGGGTTATTGATGTCTACCAATCAGTCAAGAAGTGAGTGGCACCCTTGGAGCACGTGGTGCGTCCTAAAGGGCACGTTGTGCAAAAGAAACACAAGAGGCGAGTTGCACCCTTGGAGCACATAGTGCATCCTGAAGGGCATGTCGCACAAGGGAACAGATGAGGCGAGTGGTACCCTTGGAGCACCTAGTGCGTCCTGAAGGGCACGTGACGTTGATGATGATAGAGGGAGGAACCTAGATGGCCCTAAGACAGACAACACATTATGAAATTTTAAAACAACTTCCCTAATTAAATGTCGCCTAGTTCATAATCTAATTTCTAATTCTAAAACTTCTCTAGGGGTAAAATTTTGTCTACCCTTAAGAAAATATACCATATAAAAATAAAATAATAAAATTAAACTAAAAACCAATTAAGTAATAGTTTTGGTTTTCATAAATTTTTGGGGTAAAATGAACAGAGTAAGAATTTAATTAAAATCAATGGATATAAAATGTCAAGAAGAAATTAATTTATTTTAACTTTTGATAATTTCAAAAGGTACTAAATTAAAAATAAAAGTAAAAAGAGGATAATTTGCACAACTATCTTTTCTAGCTCAAATAAAAAAGGAATGAAGGAAATGTAAAAAATAGGAATTTAGGGAAAGGAGGTAACCTAAAGAGGGAAAGAGGGGAACTCATGGTAAAAAGCAAGAAACCAACTTAGGAAAGAATCGACATTTAAAGAAACTTCTAATTTTGAACTGATTTAGCAATTTCTTTTAGGGAAAGCTTTTAAAACCTGTAAGGGAATCTAGGGACACCTAGGAGTAAATTTAGGAGTAACTCTAGGTGGGTGAGGGAAATGAGATAATAAATAAATTAAAAGAAATAATTATTAGAGGAAAGTGGGGGATGGATGACACTTGTACGAAGGAGAATTTTTAGAAGTTTTTATTAAAACTTAAAATTTAAAGAGATTTAGGGAAAGAATGGAAGTTCTAAAATTCTATAAAAGAGAGGGAGGAGAAGGAAGAAGGGGGGTCGGCTGTTAGCGTAACGTTACGTTGCCGGATTAGTGACTTGACTGATTTACTTGCGGGATTTGGGATTTTCCAGCTCGGAGAGGAGTGGTAGCTCGACCTTGCGAGGTGAGCTGGGAGTTAGACGTGCCCTTTGGAAAGTGTGTGGCCCCTTTGTGGCTCGGGGGGCTAAGGGGGAAGCAGAGTACCTCTAGCATTGGCTAGGAGGTACTGGTGTAGTCTCGACGGTCGACGAGCGGGAGCGGCACGGAGCATGCAGACATCATTTGAGGTGGGCGATAAGGCAACGGTACACTCGTTTATTTGTATAATAGAATGCAATAGGAACTTATGTTTGGTTTTGTATGCTGATTTGTAATGGATGAATTTTTCCTTGATCTTTGCCATTCGTTTGTTTGCCTAAAATTTTGTGGTCAGCGTTCTGGTTGGGTGTTATTGTTCCTTGGTTTTGATCTTCATGCTTCTGCGTTACTCTTCGTGGTGTATTTTTCCCGAATGTGGAATATTCGCATCTAAATTATTGTGGTATAGTTTGCAGTCATTGGCAATCACTGATATAAATATAATTCATTTGTGTATATAAATGGATGCATTGTAATGGCGAATTCGTGCGGTAATGGATATATATATTTTACTTCTGTTATTTAATTACATAAAGAAAAAATTCAAATTCATTATGTGATGGGCGCAAGGGTGAAATCATTCTGGTAAACTTATTTTTGGCTTTTTCGTTGAAGTATTGGTTTCTAAAAAACTCTTTTCTAGTGATTTCGTTGGGTAAATTGTTACTGTAATTTTGGTTTCGGCAATCTACCTCGTAATTTGTTACTGAAGAATGCTCTTTCTGGAATTTTCGTTTTGAAATTGGGTATGGTGAATTTTGTTTCTGGAAATTTTGTTGGATAATTGGTTATTGATAGTTTGGTTTGGCAAACTTATTTCTGCATGCTCTTGGGCAATGGCAATTAAACTCAACGCCTACCTCTTATTCTTGCATGAAATGTTTGAGCTTGGCAAAAAAAAAGGGGGGATTGCAAATGCTTCTTAACCTTGTGAATTCCATATTCACTCACACGTTCCTCAACAAAGCTTGATGATTTTAAGGATAACCTGTAACATTGATATTGAACCCTGCGCATGGCCCTTATTTGTTGTTTCTTCCCAAAAAAAAAATTATTGAGGACTGGTGCGAATTGGTGGAAATTGTCTTCTATGAAAACCTCCAATTTTGTTAAGGAATCGATTATAGGAGTTCCAAGTTTCTTTTTTTTTTTTGTCTTTTTTTTCTTAAACATTATTAAGACTAGTGTGATGTGACAGTTTTTACCGCCCAATTTTACACAATATAGATTTGAAGCAGCTCCTCCTCACTACCACAATTTTTTTTCCCTTCATAATTTGATGGTGTAATGTTTAAACGAGTGACTGTGTGTCTGCACCAGAGGTAGCGAACTCCATTTGTAAGAGGACTGCGAGTTGCTGGGTAGTTTTACCTTGACTGTCTACTGGTGGTTTCATCCTTGCCTGGTGACCATGCTTTGCATCTTCTTGTGTTGACCATCGAATTCTTGATGCGTTGCCTGGGTTGGCCGCTTATACCCACGATTTAGTTATCATTTTTCTGATTTTCCATTTCGTAGTTGCCAGTTGATGGTCATTGATTTAATTATTGTTCGTGATTTTTGCCAACTGATCACTGCGCAATTAATTATTGTTTCCTGATTTTAGCCATTTGGGTAATTGCCTGTTGATAGCTGCCAAATTTTTTTTTTTTTTTTTTTTTTTTTGCCTAAGGAATCCACCATGAATTGACTGGGATGACAGTGTGTTGGTGCTAAAATTTTGTTGCCTTAAGTTTGACTGCCAGTTGCCTTTGGGAAGCTCTTCACTCGGAGGTCAGCAAATCCACTGTGTTGAGGTTGATAGCCTAGGCAGCAAACTCGATTTTTACCTGAGTGGGATCGACCTTCGTTGTGTCCGGAGATAAAGACACCTCAACACTCAGACTTTAAAATGTAATTTTTACCTGCGTTTACTTGGGTGGTTAATTTTCATGAGTTTTATTTAATTATTGTGGATTTAATTCATGAATAAATGTAACAAAATTATATATAACTTGATAATGATGACTTTTATTGACAATAATGTTCTGTCGATAATGGTGTAAATGTTCTTTTTGGTTGTTAAATTGTGAAAATTTCGATTGGTTATATGAGTAAATTATGATTTAACAAGTTGCGAGAAGTAGTTGTAAGTTATGTCAAATTGGGAGGTTGACCTGGATAAACTAGACTTGAATTTAGAGTTGTCTTGTCTCATAGTTTGATTAAAAGTACACTCCCAATCAATATTGCAGTAGTAGTGAGTAAATTAAGAAGTTGTTAATGATTCTCTAATTCAATTTCCTTAATATAGATAACTTTTTAATTGCGTTATTTATGGTCGTGTTAATGTCATGATTATTTCCGTACTTGTTGTACTAATTGTCATTGTCTTGTAATGTGATTGTTAATATTACAAGTTATTGAAATTTAAAAATGAAATGGTATGGTCATTTTATGATAACGATGTTGTAGTTTTATTGTTATTGATAACACATAAGATGTAATGTGATTGTTATTTTTGCAAGGTTATTGTGAGATAAAAAGTAATGTGGTTATTATTTCATGGTAATGATATTATAATCCTTACTGTTATGGATAACATACAAAATGTAATGTCTTTGAACTAAGTACAATCAGTTATTATGAGTTAATAAATGGGGAATAGCAATTAATTGAATTTATATTATTTTTAAGGGTGGATTGGGTAACACGCCGATTAATGGAATTTAAATGGAGAAATTGGTTTGTAATTAATGCCAATTGAGTCGTAGATAATGCCTTGTCTTAACAATGGTTTGTCGTTGTCGGAGTCCTTCTGACTTGCACCTTCTGTAGAGGACGCGGTTGTTCATTTAATTATTGTTGTACTTGGTGGTAATCATTTAGTTGCTTGGTCTGCTTGTGTTGGGAGGGATGTAGACACCTCCAAGTTCCTCAGAAAAGTCACCAACCCTCAGACCTTAAATGGTTAAAATCGATGGGAACCTGGGCTTGAGCGTTTCTTATGTGTCTTGGAGGTCCTAACCATTGCAGGGTAGAATGGGCGAACAGTCAGTCTTATTATTTTGTCGGTTGATTGTTGTTCATTGCTGGCAGATGTTGATGTGTGTCTTATACCTTTATGTTGATATCGCAGTTGCATGCGTCATGTGGCGGCGCAGAGTATAATGTCTTGTTACCCTTGTACACATGCACACACAAAAAAAAAAAATTGCACTTGTTATAAGAGGTTTGTCCTCGTAATGAGGAGGATCGTTATAGAAAAAAGGATAATTGGAGGGTGGAAGGCTTATTATGGGCTAGAAAACAATTGTAAATAAGTAGAAATTTTTCTTTGGGATAAAACAAAACTCTTCTTTCACACTCTCATGACCCTGATTATCTTATATGGATGTGAAGTTTGGGGTTTCAGTTTATCTAGAGAATCTTCAAGAAATATAGAAGAGATCCGACATAATTTTATAACTTATAATCTCAAAACTAAGGGCAATATACCCTCTCCTATCTTATCCTCCTCAAATCTTGACTAAATCATTTAGGAATATAAGAAGTTATTATCACTTCTAAATTTAAGGAGAACATGTGGTGCCATAAAGAATTAGTGGAAAAAATGAAATTCATATAACCCTAATTTAGAAGATCAAAATTACCTCTAAGTTTTGAGAAGTTTAAAGAAGAAAATCAACATTCCTAAAATAAGAACAAACTCTCACAAACTACATAGTGAAATTGGGTGTTGGAAAAATCCCAAAATACCATGGGATGACATAATATGTCATCTTTGTGACACTAAGAGGGTGGAAGATGAAAAA
>ML805143.1:236648-261075 GCA_009831015.1 Picea engelmannii | reverse complement strand
GGGAATCATATCAATCAATTACTTGACATCAACCAATGACATCAATCAAACCAAACCATTTACATCAATGACATATGATCCAACAATCTCCCAAGTAATCAAACCATTGGCATCAATGACAACATGATCCAACACATCTCACACCCTTCTCAAAGTCTCTTCTATGTTTGCAAACCATGCCACTACGAAGAGAAGTCTCTAGTGAACTAATTCGACTCCAATAATGTCGGACTCCAACGACCATGAAGCTAGACACCCATTTTTAGTTACCTAAGTTCATCGGCCAAATGAATTGTGAGATGGTTGATTCTTGGATCCGTATCCTCTCCACATATTTCAAGACTTCACCCGAGATGGAAGAATCCACCAAATTGCATATTGTCAGCCTCCAGATTGAAGGAATAGCAAAAACTTGGTGGGACACACAATTCAAAAGGTCTAAATTGATCGTGGAGCTCGCTACACCGCCTTCTCCGACAAATGGAAATATTGATTCTTGGGATGCGTTTTTTCATGCATTACGACAACGCTTCTACCCTCTAGGCTATCTTCAGAAAATTCTCGCCAAGTGGTTGCAACTCTACCAACTTGTGACTTAGTTAGTTCAAGGATACACCAACATCTTCTACAAGTTGCACATTCAACTCCATCTCAATGAGCCAAACGAGGTATTAATAATTAAGTTTAATTATGGTCTCTTGTTACCTCTCCGACGGGAGGTAGATCTTTTTTAGAGTTCCTCTCTCGACAAGGCATTCTTAAGGGCCTTGGCCGTAGAAAGTAAGGTAGCCCCTCAAGCCCGATATCCATCAAATCGAACCCAATCTGCCAACCCACATCCTTCTCAACCTCAACCTTACCCTTCTTCCTCATCGGTGCCCACAACGACGGTTTAGTGTAATTTTCACAAGACCAACTCACACAACATTGTCGACTGTCGAGTCATAAAAAATAGTCACCCCCATCAGACCTTGGTTGTAGAGGTCACACCCGTTGATTTTCTCAAACAACCAGAATTCATCTCTCTCACCAACCCATCAAATTCGACCCATCCCTCATTCTCATGGCTACGCCTAAACAAGGTCATACTAACATTCCTCTCTTTACTCATAATTTCCAAATTAAACATAAACTTGCAACTCTAATTCTAGATAATGGTAGCCAAAAGAATCTAGTCTTCCAAGACCTAGTCCAACATATGAAACTTCCCACCACCCCCCTCTCGGATCCCTATGAATTTGGTTGGGTACAAAAGGGAGGACCCCACATCACTATCGCCTCGTGCTGTGGAGTGACTTTTTCCATTGCCCCCTTCTGTGACACCGTGTTTTGTGATGTATCACCTTTAGACTGTGTTGACCTCTTACTATGTCTCCCATACCAACAAGACCGACAAGTTGTGTACCATGCCAAATCCCATCAGTACAATCTTCAACCTGAAGGACACACCTATGTGCTTACTTTCGCGCCTCATACTTCCCCCCCGTCACGTCCTAGAAAAGAAGAAACTAACCATGTCATTGACCATAGATATGTTTCTCTATGTTTGGCCTACCATGTTTAGCCTGAGAACCTTATAAATATGATAGCTCCTGCCGTACTCCCTCTCCTCCCAAAATTTTCCAATGTCTCTTAGTCTTTCAACTGAAGGGGAGCGCTCTTCTATGGTGGAAGACGCTCCTACCACAACTGAACATGGTCGTCGAAGATGTGTCATGGGAACTGTTCGAGGAATGGTTCCGAGAGAGGTACCTTTCAGAGGAATTCATTGAGCATTAGCTCAATGAGTTCAACGCCTTACGACAGGAAGGTCGTACGGTGCCCAAGTACGAGGCCCATTTTATGGAGTTGCTCCGGTACACTTTGCACCTTAACACTGAAAAAATTAAGGTCAATAGGTTCGTGTTCGGCCTTAATGGCAGCCTATGTTGAAAGGTTAGGATTTTTATGCCCCAAACCTTGCATGATGTCGTCCAAAAGGCCCTCATAGCAGAGGAGGAGCTTATCAGTGGGGGTCAGACCAGGACTCCAGCGAGACCAGCAGGGAAGGTTTCATATAGAAGGCAGCAGCACCAGACACCAGCGAGACATACGTCGAGATATCGTGGCTTCCAGAGGGGATCCACTTTCACTACACCCCGGTGACTGCCACCTTAGCAGCGGACACCTTATCGGGGACCATAGCATCAGCAGCAACACCGTCCACAACAGCAGCAGTTTAGGCTTGTTCAACAAAATAGACCAGTGTTCCAGGCCGGTGGGCCATCATCTTCTACTTCGGGTACCAGGACTACTGGGCTGAAGAAGGGTTGTTGGACGTGTGGGGAGCCACACTACCAACGCGACTGTCCTATGGAGAGGACCATAGAATCCGGATCAGCAGGACCCACTACCGTGGGAGATATGGGCAAGGCCCATCGGATTCATCCAGTAGTGAATAATTGCCAGGAAGAGCATCGGTCGACTGTGCTCAAGATGATAGGTATCGTTGCTGACCAGACCCTTAGTATTTTGATAGATCCCGGTGCTACCGAGTGTTTCATTTCTGGTGCAGCGCTAAAAAGGATTAAGGTAAAGGCAGTCGAACAGGACGAGTTTATCTTTATAGAGATGACTTCTGGATCCAAACAGAAGGTTGGAGAAAAGGTTATGGGTTGTGCCCTTAACCTGGGAGAGTTTTCCATGAGGGCCAACATATATGTCACGATCCTAGGATCTTATGATGTCGTGATGGGTATGGATTGGTTGGAATCACATGAGGTGATACTCAATTGTAAGACAAAATGGTTGAGCTTGGTCGATGACGAGGGACAGAGACGTGTGATTGTAGGACGGAACTAGGGAGTTTCCCTGAGGTTTATCTCTTCCTTGCAACTTTGGAAGAGCATGTGCAAGGGGTGAAAGCTTTATGTGATCCTTGCGCTAAATGAGAAAGGAGTGGTGGAAGGTCTAGACCACCTTTCGGTGGTGAGAGAGGTTGCGGATGTGTTTCCGGAGGAGTTACCTGGGATGCTGCCAGAGAGGGAGTTGGAGTTTACCATAGACCTAAAACCAGGGACTGAACCAATAGAGAGAACGCCTTATTGGATGTCGACCCCAAAGTTACAAGAGTTGAAAATGCAACTGAAGGAGTTGTTGGACCTAGGACTAATATGTCCTAGTGTGTCACCGTGGGGTGCACCTGTTATTTTCATACAGAAGAAGGACAGATCATGGAGGCTTTGCATTGAGTACCGTCAACTGAACAAGGCTACAATCAAGAATCAGTATCCATTGCCAAGAATTGATAACCTATTCGATCAAATGAAGGGTGGGACGGTGTTCTCTAAGATCGATTTTAGATCAAGGTATCACCAGTTACGGATCAAGGAGGATGATGTCCCTAAGACCGCCTTTAAGACGAGGTTTGGACATTATGAGTTTACTATTTTACCATTTGGACTGACAAATGCCCCAGGGGTATTTATGAGTTTGATGAATGGGGTGTTCCACGAATACTTGGACAAGTTCGTCCAAGTATTCATTGACCATATATTGATTTACTCTCGGATGATGGAGGATCATGACGAGCACTTACGCTTGGTTCTACAGTGTCTACGAGAGCACGAATTTTATGGGAAGTTGTCCAAATGCTCTTTTTACCAATCGAAGATTCACTACTTAGGGCATGTCATCTCCGACAAAGGCATTGTCGTGGATCCAACCAAGGTCAAGGCTATTATGGAATGGTCTGCACTGACGAATGTCACAGAAGTGTGTAGCTTGATGAGTTTAGCAGGATACAGTCGACAGTTTGTCGAGGGATTTTCGAAGATAGAAAATCCAATCACGGAATTGCAAAGAAAAACACGAAGTTTGTTTCGACCAAGAAATGCGCGGAAGCATTTTGGAGGCTTAAGGATTTTTTGACAACAACACCGATACTAAGGGTCCTTGACATGGACGCGGACTTCTTGGTATGCACAGAAACATCCAAGGAAAGTTTAGGCGGAGTCTTGATGCAAGACAGATGAGTGATTGCTTACATTTCGAGGAAACTGAGAAGGCATGAGGAGAACTACGTGATGCACGATTTGGAGTTATTAGCCATCGTATATCCCTTGAAGGTTTGGAGACACTACCTTGTTGGACAAAAATTTGAACTAAAGACTGATCATTGTGGACTACAACAAATTTTTACGCAAAGCGACCTGAACGTGCGACAACGACGTTGGTCGGAATTGCTTAGCGAGTACGACTTTGAGATTACTTGCATAAAGGGAACAGTGAACCAAGTGGCAGATGCTTTGAGTCAGAGGCCACACATTTTTTCGGTGTTGCCTCTTCGGATGAATCTACGTGAAAAGATTCTAACTTTATAGTGTGATGACGACTGGGACAAAGAGGTCGAGGGTTTTATCGAACAAAACACAATGATGGTACCACGATATGAGGGATTTTCATTTGATAGAGATGGGTTTTTGAGGTTTAAAAGTTATATTTACATACCACCAAACAAAGAGTTGAGGAAGTTGATCCTTTGTGAGGCTCGTAGAGCAGTTTATATGGCTCACCCGGGAGTCACGAAGATAAGGGTAGACCTTAAATCCTTATTCTTCTGGCAGGGAATGAAGGCCGACATAGTCAACTATCTGTCCGGATGTCTAGAATGTCAGCAGGTAAAGGCTGAACATAGACACCCAACAGGGTTACTACAACCACATGCCATTCCGGAATCGAAATGGGAAGTTATTTCGATGGATTTTATTGTTGGATTTCCACTGACAGCAAGGAGACATGACTCGATTTTCGTAGTAGTAGACACTCTGACAAAGAGTGCTCACTTTATTCCTGTGCACACGACGTATCAGGCACCTGACATAGCTAGAGTTTTCATTAGTGAGATTGTGAGGCTGCATGGTGTGCCCAAGAGGATTATATCTGATCGAGGATCGGTGTTTACGGGACGATTTTAGATGAGTTTCCAAGAGGCCTTGGGAACTCAACTTAACTTTAGTATTGCGTATCATCTGATGACTGACGGACAAACTGAACGAATGAACCAAACCTTTGAGGACATGTTGTGCATGTACATGATGGACCAACAAAAGTGTTGGGAAGAATTCTTGCCTCTAGTAGAGTTCGCTTACAACAACAGTTACCAGAGCACCATTAAAATGGTTCCTTTCGAGTTTCTTTACGGGTGACCATGTCGGACGCCCTTGAGTTGGGATCAGCTTGAGGATAGGGTCATGGTGGGACCAGAAGAAATCCAAGAAATGGAAGAGCAAATGAAAACCATAAGACAAAGGATTAAAGAAGCGCAGGATCGACAGAAGAGTTATGTTGATGCACGTCGTGTCGACCGTAGTTACGAGGTTAGCGATCTAGTCTTCTTGCAGGTTAAACCGCATAAGAGTTCGATTAAGTTTGGGAAGGGAGATAAACTCTCTCCTAGGTTCATGGGACCTTTCGATATTGTGGAGAGAAAGGGGTCTGTGGCCTATCGAATAGCCTTGCCTGATTCTTTGAGGCATATGCACAATGTTTTTCATGTATCTGTTTTGAGACATTATATTAGTGATCTTACACATGTGATTGACATGAGTTCCTTGCAGGTATCAGATGAGGGAGCGCTCACGACTGAGCTGGTCCACATCTTAGATCATCGCGTTTCCATAGTTACGACATTGAACGATAGATCAGGTCAAGGTCCAGTGGGACAATTATAGTCCACACTCGACGACCGGGGAGGACGCATATGATATGTGCCAACATTTTCCATTTTTGTTTGATAGTTAGACATATGACATTGTGATACACTTTATTTTCGGCATTTATACTATGAAACTTCAGGACGAAGTTTAGACCAAGAGGGGGTGTATGTAACATCCCGCTCTGGTGCATTGAGCAAACTTATTCTTTGAGGAAACTTGCTTGCAAGTGATCCAGATTATTATGATATTAAACATTGTCTTTGATTATGATGCGTCATGGGTAGATGACATGTTGTTTTACTACATTGACATAGACATGTTCTATCGACTCGGTTTTTCTAAGTGTGCAGGGTTTTGGACCTTGAGGATGTAGAGGCATCGATGGAACCCCTTGGACTTTGGATTGAGTCAGGGAGTGTGCTATATGGGTTTGATGGATTTATTGTGATATTAGTACATTTGAGATGATGATATTATGTGGACATGTTCTGACATGATTGTTGATGATGCAGGATGATGATAGCTTGCCGACCAGACTCACATATGGAGTAAAGGGGTCACACACGACTACCAGAGAGGTTGAGGGAGAGGTGTGGACAACAACCCTTCCATAGCCTTCTAGCACTCTCGTCGTGGCTCGAACTGTAGGTTAATGATTACCTAGTTCGAGAGGACCCATGATGTCGTGAGGGAAGACTGTGACAGTCGCTCACGATGATTCTAAGGGGCGCACAATAAGGTGGGGGCCTTATTCCTTAGAATCCCTCAATCTCCCACAAGTTCACCCGACAGAGTGTTGACTCCAGGGGTTATTGATGTTTACCAATCAGTCAAGAAGCAAGTGGCACCCTTGGAGCATGTGGTGCATCCTAAAGGGCACGTCGCGAAAAGAAACACAAGAGGCAAGTGCCACCCTTGGAGCAAGTAGTGCATCCTGAAGGGCACATCGTGCAAAGGAACAGATGAGGCGAGTGGCAGCCTTGGAGCACCTAGTGCGTCCTGAAGGGCACGTCGCGTTGATGATGATAGAGGGAGGAACCTAGATGGCCCTAAGACAAACAACACATTATGAAATTTTAAAACAACTTCCCTAATTAAATGTCGCACAGTTCAGAATCTAATTTCTAAGTCTAAAACTTCTCCAGGGGTAAAATTTTGTGTACCCTTAAGAAAATATACCATATAAAAATAAAATAATAAAATTTAAACTAAAAACCACTTAAGTAATAGTTTTGGTCTTCATAAATTTTTGGGGTAAAATGAAAAGAGTAAGAATTTATTTAAAATCAGTGGATATAAAATGTTAAGAAGAAATTAATTTATTTTAACTGTTGATAATTTCAAAAGGTACTAAATTAATAATAAAAGTAAAAAGAGGATAATTTGCACAACTATCTTTTCTAGCTCAAATAAAAAATGAATGAAGGAAATGTAAAAATTAGGAATTTAGGGAGAGGAGGTAACCTAAAGAGGGAAAGAGGGGAACTCACGGTAAAAAGCAAGAAACCAACTTAGGAAATAATCGACATTTAAAGAAACTTCTAATTTTGAACTGATTTAGCAATTTGTTTTAGGGAAAGATTTTAAAACCTGTAAGGGAATCTAGGGACACCTAGGAGTAAATTTAGGAGTAAGTCTAGGTGGGTGAGGGAAATGAGACAATACATAAATTAAAGAAAATAATTATTAGAGGAAAGTGGGGGATGGATGACACTTGTACGAAGGAGAATTTTTAGAAGTTTTTATTAAAACTTAAAATTTAATGAGATTTAGGGAAAGAATGGAAGTTCTAAAATTCTATAAAAGAGAGGGAGGAGAAGGAAGAAGGGGGATCGACTGTTAGCGTAACGTTACACTGTTGGATTAGTGACTTGACTGATTTACTTGTGGGAGTTGGGATTTTCCAGCTCAGAGAGGAGTGGTAGCTCGGCCTTGCGAGGCGAGTTGGGAGCTAGACGTACCCTTCGGAAAGTGTGTGGCCCCTTTGTGGCTCAGGGGGCTAAGGGGAAAGCAGAGTACCCCTAGCATTGGCTAGGAGGTACCGACGTAGTCTCGAAGGTCGACGAGCGGGAGTGGCACGGAGCGTGCGAACATCATTTGAGGCGGGCGATAAGGCAACGATACGGTCATTTATTTGTATAATAGAATGCAATATGAACTTATGTTTGGTTCTGTATGTTGATTTGTAATGGATGAATTCTGCCTTGATATTTTCCATTCGTTTGTTTTCCTAAAATTTTGTGGTCAGCGTTCTGGTTGGGTGTTACTATTCCTTGGTTTGGATCTTCATGCTTCTGTGTTACTCTTCGTGCTATATTTTTCCCGGATGTGGAATATTCGCATCTAAATTGTTGTGGTATAGTTTGCAGTCATTGACAATCACTGATATAAATATAATGCATTTTTGTATATAAATGGATGCGTTGTAATGAAGAATTTGTGCGATAATGGATATATATATATATTTTACTTCTATTATTTAATTAGATAAGGAAAAATTTTGAATTCGTTCTGTGATGGGCGCAAGGGCGAAATCATTATGGCAAACTTATTTCTGGCTTTTTCGTTGAAGTATTGGTTTTTGAAAAAATCTTTTCTGGCAATTTCATCGGGTAAATTGTTACTGTAATTTTGGTTTCGGAAATCTACCTCGTAATTTGTTATTGAAGAAATCTCTTTCTGGAATTTTCGTTTTGAAATTGGGTACAGTGAATTTTGTTTTTGGAAATTTTGTTGGGTAATTGGTTACTGATAGTTTGGTTCGGAAAACTTGTTTCTGCATGCTCTTGGGAAATGGAAGTTAAACTCAGTGCCTACCTCTAATTCTTGCGTGAAATCTTTGAGCTTTGCAAAAAAAAAGGGGGGGAATTGCAAATGCTTCTTAACCTTGTGAATTCCATATTCACTCACACGTTCCTTAACAAAGATTGATGATTTTAAGGATAACCCGTAACACTGATATTGAACCCTGCACATGGCCCTTATTTGTTGTTTCCTCCCAAATTTTTTTTTATTGAGGACTGGTGCGAATTGGAGGAAATTGTCTTATATGAAAACCTCCAATTTTGTTAAGGAATCGATTATAGGAGTTCCAAGTTTCTTTTTTTTTGTCTTTTTTTTTTTAAACATTATTAAGGCTGGTGTGATGTGGCCGAGAACGTCTTACCACTGCCACAGTTTTTACCGCCCAATTTTACGCAGTACATATTTGAAGCAGCTCCTCATCACTACCACAATTTTTTTCCCTTCATAATTTGACGGTGTAATGTTTAAACCAGTGACTGTGTGTCTGCACCAGAGGCAGCGAACTCCGTCTGTAAGAGGACTACGAGTTGCTGGGCAGTTTTACCTTGACTATCTACCAGTGGTTTAATCCTTGCGTGGTGATCGTTCTTTGCATCTTCTTGTGTTGACCATCGAATGCTTGATGTGTTGCCCGGGCTGGCCGCTTATACCCACGATTTAGTTATCATTTTTCTGATTTGCCATTTTGTAGTTGCCAGTTGCTGGTCGTCGATTTAATTATTGTTCCTGATTTTGCCAACTGATCACTGCGCAATTAATTATTGTTTTCTGATTTTAGCCATTTGGGTAATTGCCTGTTGATAGCTGCCAATTTATTTATTGTTTTCTGATTTCTACCTGAGGAATCCACCACGAATTGACTGGGATGACAGTGCGTTGCTGCTAAAATTGCGTTGCCTTAATGCTGACTGCCAGTTGCCTTTGGGAAGCTCTTCACTTGGAGGTCAGCGAATCCACTGTGCTGAGGTTGATAGCCCGGGCATAAAACTTGATTTTTACCTGAGTGGGATTGACCTTCGTTGTGTCCGAAGATATTAAAGACACCTCAACACTGAGACTTTAAAATGTAATTTTTACCTGTGTTTACTTGGGTGGTTAATTTTCATGAGTTTTATTTAATTATTGTGGATTTAATTCATGAATAAATGTAACAAAATTATATAAAACTTGGTAATGATGGCTTGTATTGACAATAATGTTGTGTCGATAATGGTGTGAATGTTCTTTTTGGTTGTTAAATTGTGAAAATTTCGATTGGTTATATGAGTAAATTATGATTTAACAAGTTGCCAGAAGTAGTTGTAAGTTATGTCAAAATGGGAGGTTGACCTGGATAAACTAGACTTGAATTTAGAGTTGTCTTGTCTCATAGTTTGATTAAAAGTACACTCCCAATCAATATTGTAGTAGTAGTGAGTAAATTAATAAGTTATAAATGATTCTCCAACTCAATTGCCTTAATATAGATAACTTGTTAATTGCGTTATTTACGGTCGTGTTAATGTCATGATTATTGTTGTACTTTATGTACTAATTATCATTGTCTTGTAATGTGATTGTTAATATTACAAGTTATTGAAATTTAAAAATGAAATGGTGTGGTCATTTTATGATAATGATGTTTTAGTTTTATTGTTATTGATAACACATAAGATGTAATGTGATTGTTATTTTTGCAAGGTTATTGTGAGATAAAAAGTAATGTGGTTATTATTTCATGGTAATGATATTATAATCCTTACTGTTATGGATACCGTACAAAATGTAATGTCTTTGAACTAAGTACAATCAATTATTATGAGTTAGTAAATGGGGAATAGCAATTAATTGAATTTACATTATTTTTAAGGGTGGATTGTGTAACACGTCGATTAATGGAATTTAAATGGAGAAATTGGTCTGTAATTAATGTCAATTGAGTCGTAGATAATGCTTTGTCTTAACAATGGTTGGTCGTTGTCGGAGTCCTTCTGACTTGCGTGTTCTGTAGAGGACGTGCTTGTTCATTTAATTATTGTTGTACTTGGTGGTAATCATTTAGTTGCTTGGCTTGCTTGTGTCGGGCGGGATGTAGACACCTCCAAGTTCCTCAAAACATTCGCCAGCCCTGAGACCTTAAATGGTTAAAATCGATGGGAACCTGGGCTTGAGTGTTGCTTATGTGTCTTGGAGGTCCTAACCATTGCAGGGTAGGATGGGCGGGTAGTCAGTCTTATTATTTTGTCGGTTGATTGTTGTTCATTGCTGGCAGATGTTGATGTGTGTCTTAGACCTTTATGTTGATATCGCAGTTGCATGCGTCATGATTCATCGTCATGTGGTGGCGTAGAGTATAATGTCGTGTTACCCTTGTAAACACACACACAAAAAAAAAATTGCACTTGTTATAAGAGGTTTGTCATCGTAACGAGGATCGTTACAGAAAAAAGGATAATTAGAGGGTGGAAGGCTTATTATGGGCTAGAAAACAATTGTAAATAAGTAGAACTTTTTCTTTGGGATAAAAAAAAACTCTCTTTCACACTCTTATGACCCTGATTATCTTATATGGATGTGAAGTTTGGGGTTTCAGTTTATCTAGAGAATCCTCAAGAAATATAGAAGGGATCCAACATAATTTTATAACTTATAATCTCAAAACTAAGGGCAATATACCCTCTCCTATCTTATCCTCCTCAAATCTTGACTAAATCTTGACTAAAAGAATGGCGATTTGATCTGAAACGAAGGGAAATTCCAACCAAGATCTAAACAAACCTGCCAAAGACAAAAAACCTTCAGAAACAAAAAATCTATCAAGTGTTCTAGCAATCGCTTCAGGGCCAGATCGCTCGTTTCGCCAGGTAGGGACCAACTTGGTCTGCTTGACATCAACCAACATCTTTGAAGTAAAAAGGTCTCTGTAAAAAACTTTATTCAGACCAGGCACAAAAAAACCTCCCCAGTTCTCATCTATAGGTAAAATGAAGTTCAGGTCATCGGCTAGAATAACATTTGGAGTGGAAAGAATACCATTGTCTGTTGGGAGGTCCAAAACTGCTTACGGTCATTACACGACCCATATACATTAAGAAACCCCATCTCCTATTTTGTAGATAAGCATCCACCAACGAGCAGAATACCCCCAATCATCAGGAAAGAAGCCGGGTCGAAACAACAAGGGTCCCATGCGACCAATAATCCTCCTAAATTTCCTATGGAGTTTACAACAGACGAGACCCAAGAGGGGAGAATTTTATGCAAGAAGTCTCTAGATTTATGTTCATCAGAGAGAGTCTCTTGAAGAAAACCAATATCAGGCTGAGTGCATTCTAACAATCTATGAAGAGAAGAAGCTTTGAGGGTGCCTCCAATCCATCAAACATTCAAAGAGAGTATTAACATCACTTGGTCCTTGCCATGGCCTTCAATTCTCTAAGGGCCCTTCCATCCTGAGAAGGATTAACAATATCATTAGTTTGTGAAACTAAACCCACCTGTTTCTTTCTATATCTTCGCGTCTTTATGGCAGACAACTCCGATCTTATACCCTGTGACCAAGCATAAGCCTTACTCCCTTTGCCTGGAAGGTGAGAAGATGAGGTGCTAGCATATGTTGTAGGATCTAAGACCCCCTTTCCTTGATAGATGGGTAACGAAACAGAGTTCACTGGGATGTTTGGATAGGGAGATAAGGAATCCATAAGAGAAGAGAGGCTAGTGTCATCCTCCTCTGCCTTCCTATAGTTTGGCAGGCTTGGGGGAGAGCCGATCAGTTCCAAGGAAGGAATGATTATGTGGATCTGGCGAGTTTCAGAGGAGGAGATGATAGACTACTGGGTATCTCGTCGGGAAGGTAAGACTTGTTTGGAATAAAAGGAACCCTAGAATGATTACTCTCCAAAGAGTCGACCTTGTCAAAGAGCCCCACTTTCCTCCAGGTATCCTCATCAGCTGGGCTCATGAGATGATTTATATGTCTTTCCATTTCTTTAATGGAGCAGGTACCCATCGAGGCCCACCAACAACCAAACAAAACTAGCACCAGTGACAATGACAAGATACTCAGAAACCAAGATGTAAAATAAGAGAGGATCATGACTCCCGGGGACAACCTCACTTCTTTTTAAGAACTAGAAGAAAAAAAAATCCTGGACAAAACAACAAGCCCAGGACATAAAGGGATAATGAAGACAAGAGAGAAAAAATAAAAGGACGACACTAGGAACAGGTCCAGCATTTAAAACAAGAACAGACAAGGACAATGAGTAAGCAATGTTGGATCCCCAGCTATCATCTTATAGGATAGTAAATACGCTGGTTGGAACAAGACACCAGGTTCAAAAAAATCTCACCGAAAAAACGGTCCTAGTTCCCGAAAACGCTCCTGGTTCGCGTCCATCATGTCGTGGAGCCTCCAACTCTATGCACTTAATCCAGTATGCTAGTTTGTTGATATATGTCAACTTGTCACTCACTTAATTTTAATAAAGTATTCACCAGTTTAAGTAACAAAGGAAATGGCTAAAATCATTGGCAGTTAGAAGTAATTTGTGTCGTAAATTTCCCTTGCCAGTCTGAATGAGCAAAGAATCGCATAAAACTAAAAGTAGCAATTACTATTGTAACAAGTCTCCTTGAAAGGAGACATCTTTCTATAATTCATTTGATGAAACTTTTCTGAATCTCGTATCTCTTTGTCTGTGTGTACTCTTTTTTGTGTAGGTGATTGTTTGAGAGTACCGTGCACCAAAGGAACTAGTGCACATCTATATTTTGTTAGCGTTTAGAGTGTTGCATGGGAGTATTGTGAAGGCCATATGCATTAGTTAAGACAATGTGCCCTCCTCCTTTTCTCTTCATTTAATTCATTGTTTGGGGAATCTTGGAGAATACTGCAAATTGGAGAAGGATTGTGCATCTCTGCCTCCCAGTGGAAGCGTTGGCAATTGAATTTGTTTTTCCTTAAGAATTGTTGTGCCCTCCATAGTTCCACTTGGGGAATAATATCACATCTCTCCCTCCTTGTAGAAACGTTGGCAACTGAGTGTGTTTTCCTTAATAACTGATGCGCCCTCCATTAAAGGTGATTTTCCTCTGTTGAGTGTGCCCTCCATTCAGATCAATTGGTATCAGGGTGTGTTTCTTTCTTGGGGAAGTTTCACACACAAAGAAGAAGAAGAAGACCGAGTTTCATCCACCAAAAAAAAAAAAAAATGGGATCTTCAACTATTTCCTCACACTCTTGATCAGAGCGTCATAATCACCCTTGTCATGGTTCTTCTGCATCATTTGCATTGGTGCATTAGTGCGCCCTTCTCAGGGTTCATCTCACACCCTTCTCAGGGTCTCTTCTGTGTTTTTAAACCATGCCACTGCGAAGAGAAGTCTCTAGTGAACTAATTCGACTCCAATAATGTTGGACTCCAACGACCATGAAGCTAGACACCCATTTTTAGTTACCTAAGTTCATCGGCCAAATGAATGGCGAGACGGTTGATTCTTGGATCCGTAGCCTCTCCACATAATTCAAGACTTCACCCAAGATGGAAGAATCCACCAAATTGCATATTGTCAGCCTCCAGATTGAAGGAATAGCACAAACTTGGTGGGACACACAATTTGAAAGGTCTAAATTGATCGTGGAGCTCGCTACACCACCTTCTCCGACAAATGGAAATATTGATTCTTGGGATGCGTTTTGTCATGCATTATGACAACGCTTGTACCCTCCAGGATATCTTCAGAAACTTCTCGCCAAGTGGTTGCAGCTCTGCAAACTTGCAACTCAGTCAGTTCAAGGATACACCAACATATTCTACAAGTTGCGCATCCAACTCTATCTCAATGAGCCAAACGAGGTATTAATAATTAAGTTTAATTATGGTCTCTTGTTACATCTCTGGCGGGAGGTAGATCTTTTTTAGATTTCCTCTCTCGACAAGGTGTTCTTATGGGCCTTAGCCGTAGAAAGTAAGGTATCCCCTCAAGCCCGATATCCATCAAATCAAACCCAATCTGCCAACCCGCATCCTTCTCAACCTCAAGCTTACCCTTCTTCCTCGTCGTTGCCCACAATGACGGTTTGGTGTAATTTTCACAAGACCAACTCACACAACTTTGTTGATTGTCGAGTGATAAAAAATAGTTTCCCCCATTAGACCTTGGTTGTAGAGGTCACACCCGTTGATTTTCCCAAACAACCAGAAGTCATCTCTCTCACCAACCCATCAAAGTCGACCCATCCCTCATTCTCATGACTACGCTTGAACAAGGTCATACTAACGTTCCCCTCTTTACTCATAATTCCCAAATTAAACATAAACTTCCAACTCTAATTCTAGATAATGGAAGCCAAAATAATCTAGTCTCCCAAGACCTAGTCCAACATATGCAACTTCCCACCACCCCCCTCTCGGATCCCTATCAATTTGGTTGGGTACAAAAGGGAGGACCCCACATCACTATCGCCTGGTGTTGTGCAGTGACCTTTTCCATTTCCCCCTTCTATGAAACTGTGTTCTATGATGTATCACCTTTAGACTGTGTTGACCTCTTTCTATGTCTCCCATACCAACAAGACCGACAAGTTGTGTACCATGCCAAATCCCATCAATACAATCTTCAACATGAAGGACACACCTATGTGCTTACTTCTGTGTCTCATACTTCCCCCCCGTCGCGTCCTAGAAAAGAAGAAACTAACCATGTCATTCACTATATAGATGTTTCTCTATGTTTGTCCCGCCATGTTCAGCCTGCGAACCTTATAAATATGACACCTCCCGCCGTACTCCCTCTCCTCCCAAAATTTTCCAATGTCTCTCAGTCTTTCAACTGAAGTGGAGCGCTCTTCTATGGTGGAAGACGCTCCTACCGTAGCTGAACATGGCCATCGAAGACGTGTCATGGGAACTATCGAAGAACGGTTGCGAGAGAGGTACCTTTCAAAGGAATTCATTGAGCATCAGCTCAATGAGTTCAATGCCTTATGACAAAGAACTCGTACGGTGCCCGAGTACGAGGCTCATTTTATGGAGTTGCTCTGGTACGCTTTGAACCTTAACACTGAAAAACTTAAGGTCAACAGGTTCGTGTTCGGCCTTAACAGCAGCCTACGTGCAAAGGTTAGGATTTTTATGCCGCAAACCTTGCACGATGTCATCCAGAAGGCCCTCATAACAGAGGAGGAGCTTATCAGTGGGGGTCAGACCAGGACTCCAGCGAGACTAGCAAGGTAGGTTTCATCTGGAACGCAGTAGCACTAGACACCAGCGACACATACATCGGGATATTGTGGCTTCCAGAGGGGATCCACTTTCACTACACCCCGGTGACCGTCGCCTCAGCAGCGAACACCTTATCAGGGACCATAACATCAACAACAACACCGCCCGTAGCAGCAGTAGTTTAGGCCTGTTCAGCAGAACAGACCAGGGTTCCAGGCTGGTGGGCCGTCATCTTCTACTTCGGGTACCAGGACTACTAGGCCGAAGAAGGGGTGTTGGACGTGTGGGGAGACACACTACCAGCGCGACTGTCCAATGGAGAGGACCAGAGAATTTGGATCAGCAGGACCCACTACCGTGGGAGATATGGGCAAGGCCCATCGAATTCATGTAGTGGTGAATAACCGCCAAGCAGAGCACCAGTCGAATGTGCTCGAGACGACAAGTACCGTCACTGACTAGACCCTTAGTATTTTAATATATCCCGGTGATACTGAGAGTTTCATTTCTGGTGTAGCGCTAAAAAGGCTTAAGGTAAAGGCAGTCAAACAGGACGAGTTTAGCTTCATAGAGATGAATTTTGGAGCCAAACAGAAGGTTGGAGAAAAGGTTACGGGCTGTGCCCTTAACCTAGGAGAGTTTTCCACGAGGACTAACCTATATGTCACGATCCTAGGATCTTATGATGTCATGATGGGTATGGATTGGTTGGAATCGCATGAGGCAATACTCAACTGTAATACAAAATGGTTGAGCTTGGTCAATGACGAGGGACAGAGACGTGTGATTGTAGGACGAAACTAGGGAGTTTCCCTAAGGTTTATCTCTTCCTTGCAACTTCGGAGGAGCATGCGCAACGGGTGAAAGATTTATGTGATCCTTGCGCTAAACGAGAAAGGAGTGGTGGAAGGTCTAGAACACCTTCCGGTGGTGAGAGAGTTTGCAGACGTGTTTCCGGAGGAGTTACCTTGGATGCCTCCAGAGAGGGAGTTGGATTTTACCATAGACCTAAAACTGGGGACTGTACCGATAGCGAGAACTCCTTATTGGATGCTGACCCCAGAGTTACAAGAGTTGAAAATTCAATTGAAGGAGTTGCTAGACCTAGGACTGATACGTCCTAGTGTGTCACTATGGGGTGCACTTGTTATTTTCATATCGAAGAAGGACGGATCGTGGAGGCTTTGCATCGACTACCGTCAACTAAACAAGGCTACGATCAAGAATCAGTATCCATTTCCAAGAATTGATGACCTGATCGATCAAATGAAGGGTGCGACAATGTTTTCCAAGATCGATTTGCGATCAGGGTATCACCAGTTTCGGATCAAGGAGGATGATGTCCCTAAGACCGCCTTTAAGACGATGTTTGGACATTAAGATTTTACTGTTTTACCATTTGGACTGACAAATGCCCCAGGGGTATTTATGAGTTTGATGAACGCGGTGTTCCGTGAATACTTAGACAAGTTCGTCCAAGCATTCATTGACGATATATTGATTTACTCTCGGACGACGGAGGAGCATGACGAGCACTTACGCTTGGTTCTACAGTGTCTGCGAGAGAACAATTTGTATGGGAAGTTGTCCAAATGCTCTTTTTACCAATCGAAGATTCACTACTTAGGGCATGTCATCTCCGACAAAGTCATCACCATGGATCCAACCAAGGTTGAGGCTATTATGGAATGGTCTGCGTCGATGAATGTCATGGAAGTGCATAGCTTTATGGGTTTAGCAAGATACTATCGACGGTTTGTCAAGGGATTTTCGAAGATAGCAAATCCAATCACGAAATTGCAAAAGAAAAACACGAAGTTTGTTTGGACCAAGAAATGCGCGGAAGCATTTCGGAGGCTTAAGGAGTTTTTGACAACAACGTCGATACTAAGGGTCCTTGACATGGACGCAGACTTCTTGGTATGCACAGACACATCCAAGGAAGGCTTAGGCGGAGTCTTGATGCAAGACAAACGAGTGATTGCTTACATTTCGAGGAAACTGAGAAGGCATGAGGAGAACTATGCGATGCACGATTTGTAATTATTAGCCATCATATATACCTTGAAGGTTTGGAGACACTACCTTGTTGGAAAAAAATTTGAACTAAAGACTGATCATTGTGGACTACAACAAATTTTTACGCAAAGCAACCTGAACACTCGACAACGACGTTGGTCGGAATTGCTTAGTTAGTACAACTTTGAGATTACTTGCATAAAGGGAACAGTGAACTGAGTGGCGGATGCTTTGAGTCGGAGGCCACACATCTTTTCGGTGTTACCTCTTCAAACGAATCTACGTGAAAAGATTCTAACTTTACAGCGTTACGACGACTGGTACAAAGAGGTCGAGGGTTTTATCGGACAAAACACAATGATGGTACCACGATATGAGGGATTTTCATTTGATAGCGATGGGTTGTTGAGGTTTAAAATTCGGATTTACGTACCACCAAACGACGATTTGAGGAAGTTGATCCTGTGTGAGGCTCATACAGTAGTTTACATGGCTCACCCGGGAGTCATGAAGATGAGGGTAGACCTTAAACCCTTATTCTTCTGGCAGGGAATAAAGGCTGACATAGTCAACTATGTGGCCAGATGTCCAGAATGTCAGCAGGTAAAGGCTGAACATAGACACCCAGCAAGGTTACTACAACCACATGCCATTCCGGAATCAAAATGGGAAGTTATTTCGATGGATTTTATTGTTGGATTTCCACTGACAGCAAGGAGACTTTATTCCTGTGCGCACGACGTATCAGGCACCTGACATAGCTAGTGTTTTCATTAGTGAGATTGTGATACTGCATGGCGTTCTGAAAAGGATTATATCCGATTGAGGATCAGTGTTTACGGGACGATTTTGGACGAGTTTCCAAGAGGCCTTGGGAACCCAACTTAACTTTAGTATTGTGTATCATCCGGAGACTGATGGACAGACCGAACAAATGAACCAAACCTTGGAGGACATGTTGTGCATGTACGTGATGGACCAACAAAAGTGTTGGGAAGAATTCTTGCCTCTAGTAGAGTTCGCTTAAAACAATAGTTACCAGAGCACCATTAAAATGGCGCCTTTCGAGTTTCTTTAGGGGCAACCGTGTCGGATGCCCTTGAGTTGGGATCGGCTTGAGGATAGCATCCTGGTGGGACCAGAAGCAATCCAAGAAATGGAAGAGCAAATGCAAACCATAAGACAAAGGATTAAAGAAGTGCAAGATCGACAGAAGAGTTATTCTGATGCATGTCGTGTCGACCGTAGTTACGAGGTCGACGATTGAGTCTTCTTGTGGGTTAAACCACATAAGAGTTCGATTAAGTTTGGGAAGGGAGCTAAACTCTCTCCTAGGTTCATGGGACCTTTCGATATTCTGGAGAGAAAGGTGCCTGTGGCCTATTGACTAGCCTTTCCTGATTCTTTGAGGCGTGTTAGCACTCGGTAAATTTCCTAGAGGTTGAAAAAGAAGAAATCTACAAAGGTAACCTTAACCAACCGCTTTTAAAGCTGGGATCTATCCCTTCCAGCTTCAAAGAACGATCTCTCTATATATTTTAGCTTTGTTTTAAATTAAGATATTAGGCTAGCTATATAAAATGTAGGTTTTGTTGTAAGGGTTTTTGAAGTTGGTTGAGACAAACTACACATCCTTTGGGCTATGGGGTCTGTATTTAATAAATTTGAGATACAACCAGAAATGCTAAAGAAATCTTTCACAAGGCGAGATAACACGCTCACTGGATCTTTAATAATTTAAGTGATGGACAGAAGAAAAGATAAGGAAAATAACTCCAATTAACAAGCACTTAAGAATCTCTTAACTGAAGATATTTAGAAGATGAACATTAAAATCTATAGAATCAGAAACAGGGTATCAGAGATAAATCCTACAACATAACGCTATTCGTACAGATTAGTTATAGAAAACAAGATGATTACAGAGCAAGGAAACATTTGACTAAGAAAATCACATCACCAATGAACATGCGCAAGAATCCTGTAAAATGCCTCTTCTTTATTAATGGTGGATCTCTTCAAAAATGTTACAGCTTGATAGCAATCGGGTGTGCGAATCAACAACCCTCGATACATCAAAAAATGAAGTATTTATAAGACAAAATACATACGCTCCTGTCACAACTGATCAGGACGTGTTCATGCTATTTTTAGAAAAACTAAGTTAACTAAGCAAAACCGTTTTGATGATTCATCACAACTGTATGCTGAGTTTCAGGGGTAGGCCGTTGGTGAGGTGCCTTCGCCACCTCTGCTGACAAGACAACTGACTGGAAGTGACAGCTCATCTACTAATCTAGTAGATTGCACAGTTCTTCCCATCTGATATGACTTCCATTTAAATAGGTGATCTTTACCCAAGCTAGAGCAGCTATTAAGGCAGTTCATACAAAATTTCTCAGAACTACAGAAACTACAGAGTTTAGCTACAGCAATAACACAACTATAGTTAGAAAGAGAATGGAACTAAGAAAAGGAATGGAAAACGTGCGGAGATGACTGACCTTACTTCTAAGAATTATTGGGATCGTTACTCCCATAAGCCAAACCCGCTTAGGGTCCAATCTATGCTAATTGATATAATTGCTTCAATATACGTGATTTTCCCGTGTTTGGGTATAATACCTATAGAATTAATTTATCAGACATAGCTTCTCGGCACTGTGATTTTAAGCAATCTCCAGTACACTTCATCCATGTCTGTGTACTTAGAAAATGTAGGCTTGACGACGAAAATGTGCTTGATTTCATGCTGGATGCTGATATCCAACTGCAAAGCATCCATGAAGGCTCTTCCTGTGATATTTTCATGTATTCCTTCGAACTTAGAACTATCCTTGGACACTTCGATCAACCTTTTCTTATAATCCGGGAGCATCATCAATTTGTCATTTATGACCTTCATGCCAGGCAGGCCCTTTCTTTGCAGAGCATCTATTTTACTGAAGAACCTCTGCACTCCTTGGTCCATGACTTGGATCTTCTCTTCTAGCTATAGCATGAGACCTTTTTTGGTTAGAACTCTTTTCACCTCCAATATAGTCTCGGTCCGGTCTTCTATTTTCAACTCCTCGAGTTCCTCCCGGGTCTCAGAGTTCAAGAATCTTATGATTTCATTAGCGTGGGCGGGCATGTCGCCCAGTTCAGTCCTGATTTTCTCCACAGCCTGTTTTCTCCTCTCGAGCAACTCATTCTGTTCAAACATGATCTGCACCATAGGCCAGATTTCATTGATGGACTTAGAGATATCCATCCACACAAGTTCTTTAACTTCAGCCATGGTCTTTCCAGCCAATGTTTGTTTCTGGAGCTGCTGCAGCTCCTGCTTGATCTGTTCATTCACCTGCTTCTCCTTTGATAGAATTTTTTGAAAGGAAGTCTTCAGCTCCTGGAGATTCTCCAATTCTTTCTTAAGCCTGCTGATTTCTAACTCTTGCAGGTTCATTCTTTCCATAGACTTGGCCAGGTCTGTAGCCCCTTCTGGAAGTGGAACTGCTGTTGCAGATGGAATGACTGTCACCGTTGGCGTTGCAATTGGGATAGCACTCAATGGAATGCCTTCCATTGGCTTTGCCTGTTCTTTCTCTTTGAGCAGTCACTCCATCTCTGCTTCCATCTCCTTTAACTGCGCATTCTGCTCCAGGAGTAATTTCAACATTTCATCATTCTCGCCTTCCCTTTCAGCTATTTCTTTCGTCTGTGGGTCCTCTGTTGGGGGGAGCTTTAGCTACTTTCTCAATGAGGCGATGTCTTCATTCTTCTTTTTAATCATTTCTTCGGCAGCCTTGACATTCGCCGGGTCATACCCGATCTTGAGGACCAGCTCCTCCAGGGTATTTATCTTGTTGTCTTTCGCGAAGGAAGACATCTTCTCTAGCTTCAGTTGGGTCTGGGCATTTCTCAGAGCTATCTGAAACTTTGATGCAGAAGTTGCAACACGGGCTAAAGTGTGGGAAATCATTTCCACAGTTTTCTTATGCAGATCCATCTGATCTGCTGGATGCACATCTTTTGCTTGAAACTCGAAAATGGACCTCTTGTAATCAGATATAGCCTTTGGATCAGGCACTTGTGCTTGGAGGAACGCCATATGCATCCTACCCTTCTCTGTATCAAATGATGAAAGAAGTCTATGCTGGGCTGTGGATGACTGCTTCTGGAACTGTGCATAAGTGCTGTTGGTGAGCGACTGGTTCTTCTTTTTTATCGTGTCATATTTTTAAAAAATGCCTAGCTTGGGCCCTGTCTTGCTTGGTGGAGTATCCAAAGGAGACTCTGAGGATTTTATTTCTTTTGTCCCATCCTTATGCTAACTGGGGCCGAAAGGAAAGCTGAGTTGCTTAGCCCCAGTGGTGCTCACCGTGGTGGGGGTGATCTCTTGCTCCACTGTCGTGCCTATCGCTGGAACGGTCCTCGATTTTTTGGCGTGCAATTTAAATTTCTTCGGGGATAGCTCTGTTACCGGGGAAGATGATTCTTTCCGGGGCCTCTTTTCCTTGGGATTCTGAGGGGTGGCCATGGGTGGCGCGCTTGTCGAAGGTCCCGGCTTCTCCATTCCGACCGTTGGTTCCATGTCCACCAACGTATCAGGCTCCCACTCTGTTTGATTGACAAATCTCTCGATTTTCGGCCTGGGCTCATGTGCATATGGGGCATTCTTATTCTTGACTCTCATCTCAGAAATGATGCCACAAGGATCATAATGCCAGGCGAAACTTGTCGGGAATTTCATTCCCCTCAACAGTTTGTCTGCCTCCTCACCTGCACCCCTACTATTGCATATGAAAGAGCTTATCTGCCCTTTAATCCTCAATTGTTGCTTCTTTTTAAGAGAAACAAAGTGAATGTCATCAGAATTCATAATTTGTATAATGTATTCCAGAGCAAAAATCCTTACCGGTACGTATCTCGGAAGCTTGTACGGTGCCATCTCGCACCCATAAACTCGGATCTCGGAGTGATTCTGGTACAAGTACCAGTCCCCTGTTTTCGCATTGTCCGAGAGGTGCAGAACTCTCCGGAATTCATCATTTATCCATGGCTCAGGCATGCCACTCAGCATACTTACCACTGGATGGTAAAACCGATCAATGAATGCCATGAAGTTGTATTCGGCGGAATTGTTTTTCAGTAGAGACGTCCATGCTGTGACTGGCTGAGGCTTCCCGTCGGCATCCATCTTCTGCATAGAGAAGTTGAACCTGTCAGCTTGGAAATAGAGGAACATGTAAGCCAGAATGGAGGAATACCTGAACATGCCTTCGTTGTCGAACTTGACGAACTGTTCATGGATGTTATTTTCCAGGAATGTGTTGTAGTCGAACTGCGTGGTTGGTTGTTCGTCATTGGAGAAGATGGACAGAAAACCCAGGATGGGCTCATCCACCCATTGATCTGAGTAGTATCCAAGTAGAGCACACAGAGCCGAAATAATCTGATTTCCTTTGACGGAAAACATGGAAGAAGGCTACGGGGGGCTGGTGGTCGGGAAAGAGGCGGAAGTGGGAAGAAACAACTCGAAAATATGAGCTCTTTGCGGGAAAGCCATCTTCTGGTAGAGCTCGGTGAGGATTTCTATGTTAAAAGGGGACGCAGATTCTGCTCTGGTGATTTGCAACATCTGGTCGATATCCTCAGGGGTGATGAAGAAGAGAACGTCTCCGGATGAAGACATGATATCTTTCTGGTCGGGTAAGTAGTGGACCTGACAGCGGAGGGCAAACTCGGGGAAATTATGGACTTGGGGGAACATATATAGGGGAAAATTGGACTCCCAGAGCCCAATCTCATCACTCTGGTCCAGGAAGACTTCCCGCAGCCATGATTGGAGATCCGTGAAGTCGAAACTGCATATAGTGTATGCTATCAACCGGTCCTTATCGACCAGGGGAATTTTATCCAGTTCCACCGGAGGGGGAACGAACGGATTCTCTTCCTCTTCCATTTTCTTTGTTTTAGACGCCATCTCAGCAACTGTACCTGCAACAAACAATGTTAGTGGGGTCTACTGGTGGTGGAGGAAAATGACTAGGGAGCAATGGGAGGATGATAGATACATTCTCTGGTGCGATGGATGGTTCTGGCGCGAGGGATGAATAAAGAGTGAAAATGGGCACAATGGTGTTTTTATTCAAAACTGGGTCGGTTGGACACGGGAAAATGGTCAGCATGACAATGGACATATTATCCCATTATTAATGGGCAATGGGACACTTGGGATGATATGGCAGGTGACAGTAACCAAAGTATACGGAAGACTGACGTGGAGGTTGGTGATTGGGGGTGAAAGTCGCCAAAGGGGGATGTTCATGAGTGAAAGGAGTTATGGGACTGACAACCTGGACTGACAGAGGTTATGGGAAATGACCCGACCCCCGTAGCAAGTGGGACAAGTGGGCCTAGTGGAGGATGACATCCAGGGGCGTATGGGAGTCAGATAGCATGTGGGGGGATGTGACCTCTGGACCATTAGAACAACGCCACCTGTAGTTAAGGGACCCGCCGCCGGAATGTTCATTCCGGACCCCCCCCTTTGGTTAAAGACAGAACACCAAGGGGGGTCTGGAACGCGTTAAGAACCATTGATATGTGCGCTTGTCTGATGGCCGTCCAGATCTGCGCGCTCCTTAATATCAATTCCGGACCCCCCCCCTCCACTAAAGGTAGAATGGAGGGGGGGGTCCGGAATTCAATTTGGAT
>ML805143.1:199538-236627 GCA_009831015.1 Picea engelmannii | reverse complement strand
GGGGGGGGTCTGGAATCCAACGTGAGCCGTTGATTTGAGCGATGCGATCTGAGCCATTGAAAGGTGAATGAAGCATAGGTTGGGGGCGGTAAATTTCATATGCAGGCAAACTTAGGATTAGGCGTGATTTATAGGTTTTTCTTTGATTTCCTCGTAAATAC
Organism: Picea engelmannii; assembly: GCA_009831015.1. Taxonomy (NCBI): domain Eukaryota; kingdom Viridiplantae; phylum Streptophyta; class Pinopsida; order Pinales; family Pinaceae; genus Picea; species Picea engelmannii. The sequence continues at coordinate 236,466 of ML805143.1, read as the reverse complement.
CAACAAGGGGAACATTATTTCAACTAGGCTTAGGCATTGGAGTCATAGGGTAACAACATCATCAATCTGGTTTTATTTGGGCAAGGCAGGCCAGGCAATCAGTCCGCACTCTAACCTACTTCGTAAGACGGAAACTCAGATTTATTGTTGGGTTAAAGCATTATTTTCCCTAAGGGCTATGTGATTAGGATTAGAGGGTCTGATCAGATGTATTCACTAGTCCTAACCTAGGGGCTATCTAATCATGATTAGAGGGTCTGATCAGATGTATTCACTAGTCCTAACCTAGGGGCTATCTGTTCAGGATTAGAGGGTCTGATCAGACGTATTCACTAGTCCTAACCTAGGGGCTATCTGATCAGGATTAGAGGGTCTGATCAGACGTATTCACTAGTCCTAACAACGTTGAAATTTAAAAGGACTTGATCATGCTTGAAAGGTATGACCAAGTCACTGTTATTGCATGGGGCTCTTATTTCAAGTCTTTTTGCCCTCTTTTCTTTTTCTTTCTCTTTTTCTTTTCTTTTCTTTTTTGCAAAAATGAAAAATGGATTTCCAATAAGAACACTAGATACAAATAACATCCAAAATACCAAGTCATAAGTTGATTCCCATATTTTATGGGGTGATAACAAGGTGTATGCACGATGTTTTTCACATATCTGTTTTGAGACATTATATTAGTGATCCTACACATGTGATTGACATGAGTTCCTTGCAGGTATCGGACGAGGGAGTGCTCACGGCTGAGCCGGTCTGCATCTTAGATCATCGTGTTTCCACAGTTACGACGTCGAACGATAGATCAGGTTAAGGTTCAGTGGGACAATTATAGTCTGCACTCAGTGACCTGGGAGGACGCATATGATATGCACCGACAGTTTCCATTTTTGTTTGATAGTTAGACATATGACACTCTGATACACTTTATTTTCAGCATTTATACTGTGAAACTTCGGGACGAAATTTAGACCAAGAGGGGGTGTATGTAACATCCCGCTCTGGTGCAGTGAGTGAACTTATTCTTTGAGGACACTTGCTCGCAAGTGATCCAAATTGTCTTTGATTATGATGCGTCATGGGTAGATGACATGTTGTTTTACTACATTGACATAGACAGGTGCTATTAACTCAGTTTTTCTGAGTGTGTAGGGTTTGGGACCTTGAGGATGCAGAGGCATCGATGGAACCCCTTGGACTCCGGATTGAGTCAGGGAGTGTGCTATATGGGTTTGACAGATTTATTGTGATATTAGTACATTTGAGATGATGATATGATGTGGACATGTTCTGACATGATTGTTGATGATGTAGGTTGATGATAGCTTGCCGACCAGACTCACATATGGAGTAAAGGGGTCACACACGACTACCAGAGAGGTTGAGGGAGAGGTGTGGACAACAACCCTGCCATATCCTACTAGCACTCCTGTCGTGGCTCGAACTGTAGGTTAACGATTACCTAGTTTGAGAGGACCCACGATGTCGTGAGGGAAAACTGTGACAGTCGCTCACGATGATTCTAAGGGGCGCACAATAAGGTGGGTTCCTTATTCCTTAGAATCCCTCAGTCTCCCACAAGTTCACTTGGAGGAGTGTTGACTCCAGGGGTTATTGATGTCTACCAATCAGTCAAGAAGCGAGTGGCACCCTTGGAGCACGTGGTGCGTCCGAAAGGGCACGTCATGCAAAAGAAACACAAGACGTGAGTTTCACCCTTGGAGCACATAGTGCATCCTGAAGGGCATGCAGCGCAAAGGAACAAATGAGGCGAGTGGCACCCTTGGAGCACCTAGTGCGTCCTGAAGGGCACGTCGCATTGATGATGATAGAGGGAGGAACCTAGATGGCCCTAAGACATACAACACATTATGAAATTTTAAAACAACTTCCCTAATTAAATGTCACCCAGTTCAGAATCTAATTTCTAAGTCTAAAACTTCTCCAGGGGTAAAATTTTGTCTACCCTTAAGAAAATATACCATATAAAAATAAAATAATAAAATTAAACTAAAAAGCAATTAAGTAATAGTTTTGGTCTTCATAAATTTTTGGGGTAAAATGAAGAGAGTAAGAATTTAATTAAAATCAATGGATATAAAATGTCAAGAAGAAATTAATTTATTTTAACTTTTGATAATTTCAAAAGGTACTAAATTAATAATAAAAGTAAAAAGAGGATAATTTGCACAACTATCTTTTCTAGCTCAAATAAAAAAGGAATGAAGGAAATGTAAAAATTAGGAATTTAGGGAAAGGAGGTAACCTAAAGAGGGAAAAAGGGAAACTCATGGTAAAAAGAAAAAAACCAACTTAGGAAAGAATCGACATTTAAAGAAACTTCTAATTTTGAATTGATTTAGCAATTTCTTTTAGGGAAAGCTTTTAAAACTTGTAAGGGAATCTAGGGACACCTAGGAGTAAATTTAGGAGTAACTCTAGGTGGGTGAGGGAAATGAGATAATAAATAAATTAAAGAAAATAATTATTAGAGGAAAGTGGGGGATGGATGACACTTGTACGAAGGAGAATTTTTAGAAGTTTTTATTAAAACTTAAAATTTAATGAGATTTAGGGAAATAATGGAAGTTCTAAAATTCTATAAAAGAGAGGGAGGAGAAGGAAGAAGGGGGATCGGCTGTTACCGTAACGTTACGCTACCGGATTAGTGACTTGACTGATTTACTTGTGGGATTTGGGATTTTCCAGCTCGGAGAAGAGTGGTAGCTCGACCTTGCGAGGTGAGTTGGGAGTTAGACGTACCCTTCGGAAAGTGTGTGGCCCCTTTGTGGCTCGGGGGGCTAAGGGGGAAGAAGAGTACCTCTAGCGTTGGCTAGGAGGTACCTATGTAGTCTCGACGTTCGACGAGCGGGAGAGGCACGAAGCGTGCGAACATCATTTGAGGCGGGCGATAAGGCAACAATACGCTCATTTATTTGTATAATAGAATGCAATAGGAACTTATGTTTGGTTTTGTATGCTGATTTGTAATGGATGAATTTTGCCTTGATCTTTTCCATTCGTTTGTTTGCCTAAAATTTTGTGGTTAGCATTCTGGTTGGGTGTTACTGTTCCTTGGTTTGGATCTTCATTCTTCTGCGTTATTCTTCGTGGTGTATTTTTCCCGGATGTGGAATATTCATATCTAAATTATTGTGGTATAGTTTGCAGCCATTAACAATCACTAATATAAATATAATGCATTGGTGTATATAAATGGATGCGTTGTAATGGTGAATTCATGCGGTAATGGATATATATATTTTACTTCTGTTATTTAATTAGATAAGGAAAAATTTCGAATTCGTTCAATGATGGGCGCAAGGGAGAAATCATTCTGGAAAACTTATTTCTGGCTTTTTCGTTGAAGTATTGGTTTCTAAAAAACTATTTTCTAGCGATTTCGTTGGGTAAATTGTTACTGTAATTTTGGTTTCCGCAATCTACCTCGTAATTTGTTACTGAAGAAAGCTCTTTCTGGAATTTTCATTTTGAAATTGGGTACGGTGAATTTTGTTTCTGGAAATTTTGTTGGGTAATTGGTTACTGATAGTTTGGTTTGGCAAACTCGTTTTTGCATGATATTGGTCAATGGCAGTTAAACTCAATGCCTACCTCTTATTCTTGCGTGAAATCTTTGAGCTTGGCAAAAAAAAGGGGGGGGATTGCAAATGCTTCTTAACCTTGTGAATTCCATATTCACTCACACGTTCCTCAACAAAACTTGATGATTTTAAGGATAACCCGTAACATTGATATTGAACCCTGTGCATGACCCTTATTTGTTGTTTCCTCCCAAAAAAATAAATATTGAGGATTGGTGAGAATTGGCCGAAATTGTCTTCTATGAAAACCTCGAATTTTGTTAAGGAATCGATTATAGGAGTTCCAAGTTTCTTTTTTTTTTGTCTTTTTTTTCTTAAACATTATTAAACTAGTGTGATGTGACAGTTTTTACCGTCCAATTTTACGTAGTACAGATTTGAGGCAGCTCCTCCTCACTACCACGATTTTTTTTCCCTTCATAATTTGACGGTGTAATGTTTAAACCAATGATTGTGTGTCTGCACCAGAGGTAGCAAACTCCGTCTGTAAGAGGACTGCGAGTTGTTGGGCAGTTTTACCTTGACTGTCTGCCGGTGGTTTCATCCTTTCCCGGTGACCATTCTTTGCGTCTTGTTGTGTTGACCACCGAATGCTTGATGTGTTGCATGGGTTGGCCGCTTACACCCACGATTTAGTTATCGTTTTTCTGATTTTCCATTTCGTATTTGCCAGTTGATGGTCGTCGATTTAATTATTGTTCCTGATTTTTGCCAACTGATCACTGCGCAATTAATTATCATTTCCTGATTTTAGCCATTTGGGTAATTGCCTGTTGATAGCTGCCAATTTATTTATTGTTTTCCAATTTATGCCTGAGGAATCCACCATGAATTGACTAGGATGACAGTGCGTTGCTACTAAAATTTTGTTGCCTTAAGGATGACTTCCAGTTGCCTTTGGGAAGCTCTTCACTCGGAGGTCAGCGAATCCACTATGTTGAGGTTGATAGCCTAGGTAGCAAACTCGATTTTTACCTGAGTGGGATCGACCTTCGTTGTGTCTGGAGATAAAGACACCTTAACACTCAGACTTTAAAATGTAATTTTTACCTGTGTTTACTTGGGTGGTTAATTTTCATCAGTTTTATTTAATTATTGTGGATTTAATTCATGAATAAATGTAACAAAATTATATATAACTTGGTAATGATGACTTTTATTGACAATAATGTTCTGTCGATAATCATGTAAATGTTCTTTTTGGTTGTTAAATTGTGAAAATTTCGATTGGTTATATGAGTAAATTATGATTTAACAAGTTGCCAGAAGTAGTTGTAAGTTATGTCAAATTGGGAGGTTGACCTGGATAAACTAGACTTGAATTTAGAGTTGTCTTGTCTCATAGTTTGATTAAAAGTACACTCCCAATCAATATTTTAGTAGTAGTGAGTAAATTAAGAAGTTATTAATGATTCTCTAATTCAATTGCCATAATATAGATAACTTGTTAATTGCGTTATTTACGGTTGTGTTAATGTCATGATTATTTCCGTACTTGTTGTACTAATTGTCATTGTCTTGTAATTTGATTGTTAATATTACAAGTTATTGAAATTTAAAAATGAAATGGTATGGTCATTTTATGATAATGATGTTGTAGTTTTATTGTTATTGATAACACATAAGATGTAATGTGATTGTTATTTTTGCAAGGTTATTGTGAGATAAAAAGTAATGTGGTTATTATTTCATGGTGATGATATTATAATCCTTACTTTTATGGATAACATACAAAATTTAATGTCTTTGAACTAAGTACAATCAGTTATTATGAGTTAGTAAATGAGGAATAGCAATTAATTGAATTTACATTATTTTTAAGGGTGGATTGGGTAACACGTCGATTAATGGAATTTAAATAGAGAAATTGGTTTGTAATTAATGCCAATTGAGTCGTAGATAATGCCTTGTCTTAACAATGGTTGGTCGTTTTCGGAGTCCTTCTGACTTGCGCCTTCTATAGAGGACGTGTTTGTTCATTTAATTATTGTTGTACTTGGTGGTAATCATTTAGTTGTTTGGTCTGCTTGTGTCGGGCGGGATGTAGACACCTCCAAGTTCCTCAGAATAGTCGCCAATCCTGAGACCTTAAATGGTTAAAATCGATGGGAGCCTGGGCTTGAGCGTTGCTTATGTGTCTTGGAGGTCCTAACCATTGCAGGGTAGGAAGGGTGGGTAGTCAGTCTTATTATTTTGTTGGTTGATTGTTGTTCATTGCTGGTAGATGTTGATGTGCGTCTTAGACCTTTATGTTGATATCACAGTTGCATGCGTCATGATTCGTTGTCATGTGGTGGCGCAGAGTATAATGTCTTGTTACCCTTGTACACACGCACACACAAAAAAAAAATTGCACTTGTTATAAGAGGTTTTTCCTCGTAACGAGGAGGATCGTTACAGAAAAAAAGGATAATTGGAGGGTGGAAGGCTTATTATGGGCTAGAAAACAATTGTAAATAACTAGAACTTTTTATTTGGGATAAAACAAAACTCTTCTTTCACACTCTCATGACCTTGATTATCTTATATGGATGTGAAGTTTGGGGTTTCAGTTTATCTAGAGAATCCTCAAGAAATATAGAAGAGATCCAACATAATTTAATAACTTATAATCTCAAAACTAAGGGCAATATACCCTCTCCTATCTTATCCTCCTCAAATCTTGACTAAATCATTCGGGAATATAAGAAGTTATTATCACTTCTAAATTTAAGGAGAATATGTGGTGCCATAAAGAATTAGTGGAAAAAATGAAATTCATATACTACAGGCGAGGTGGTTAACCCTAATTTAGAAGATCAAAATTACCTCTCAGTTTTGAGAAGTGTAAAGAAGAAAATCAGCATTCCTAAAATAAGAACAAACTCTCACAAGCTACATAGTGAAACTGGGTGTTGGAAAAATCCCAAAATACCATGGGATGACATAACATGTCATCTTTGTGACACTAAGAGGGTGGAAGATGAAAAACACTTCCTCTTAGATTATCCTGCATATACCCATATTAGATCCCAATTTTAAAATATTTGTCACAATACATACTTTCCAAATCTCCCAAGGCATAACATTGTTTACATTAAGTAAACGTCTTCCATCTGAACTGCTAGGGTTTTGGCCGTCTAACTAGGTTTCTGCAGTTCTCTCGCGCTACGGGGGTCCAACAATGGCCCCAATGGGGAACTCACCACCCAAAGGAGGAGGGTCGGCTGGCGGCTCTTACAGTCAAGCTACAGCAGGAGGCAAGGATGCTGAGAGGTCTAGGCGGCCGACCTTTGAGCCACTGCCAGACCTATATTCGAAAATTATGGAAGAAGGCACGCTCAAGGACCGAGAAATGGAGATCGACCCTGAGAAAGGAGCTTCTTCCCCCACAACGATAGCTCCATGGTTGCCTGGTAAGTGTATTCCACAAGAACCACAAGCCCCAAAATATGTGATCAGTTCACCCTGCATAGAAGAGCAAAAACAATTCATGAGAGATTATGCCCTGGTAGGGAAGTTCTTAGTGCTTTGGCCATCAGAACGAGATCTGATCCGTTAGATCCAATACTGGTGGAAGCCAAAGGGTCACTATGAACTACAATTAGGTTCCAAGGGATTTTTCACAGTAATCTTCTACAATCTTGAAGACCGTAACCGCATCTTTGATGGAGGGCCCTATTTCTTCAACTCGGCGGGCCTTTTCTTGCGCTTCTGGACGGAGAAGTTCAGTCCTGAAAAGGAGGACTTTGCTCACGTGCCCGTATGGATAAGACTATATTCTCTGCCATAGGAGTTCTAGCTTGAGGAGGTTTTGGCGGGTATCGGAAACACCATCGGCATCTATGTTAAATCGTTCGAAGCCACGAAGAAAAGGAGTTATACCTCCTATGCTCGAATCTGCGTATACTTAAATATAACTAAGCCGCTCCCTAGCTCCATCATATTGGAATATCATGATGAGGATTGGATCTAGAACATTGACTATGAGCACATTCCATTCCGATGTAGGAGGTGTCACGAGCACGGCCACCTCTTTAGAGAATGCCCCCTCAACAATGCTCACAAAGAAGGAAACCCAGACAACAGCAAAGACAAGGATGACTTCACTCAACCCACAGGGAAAACGAGACCAGGAGGCAGAAGACAACTAGCCCAGGTAAGTAAAGATCCTTCAACTAGCAATAGATTTATAGCTTTGCAAGACCAATCAGAAAACCCTGCCGACCACTTACCGCCGAATGCGCCACCGCCGGCTAATGGATCTCATACAGCCAAGCAAGGGGAGGATAAAACCCCTTTGAGCAAGGAACGCGAAGTTACTCCCCCAAGTGTGAATCAGGAAGTGCACAATCCTTTGGATACAGAGGACGGTGATGCGGAAATGGAGCTAGAGGAGCCAGATTTAGCAAGGGTCGATCTGGAACACCTGGAGCATGCTTACAGACAGCAGAAACTTTACACAATACCCAGAGATCAACTACGGAAGGTGCATAAGGTCTTCCTCAACTCCTCTGCTGGATCCACGGCAAGAGCCAATCAAGGGTTGGGAATCCAAAGTAGTCAATCAAAGAGTACCGGTAAATCCCAGAAAGATGAGAAAAGAAGAGGGCGGAAATCCACCAACAAGCTTATTCAATAAATTGGTCATTTCATGGTAAACTCATGGCAAATCCACTTGATCTCGGATAGCTTCCCTCCCCTCCCCACCCCCTCGTCATCATGAATATTATCTCATGGAATATCATAGGCCTCAACGGGCGTAGCAAGCACAAATTGCTACGAGATTTGATCATGGCGGAAAAACCTGACATAGTCCTTCTGCAGGAAACAAAATGTGCCCCAGAGGATGTGGACAAATTACTCCCCTACTGTTGGAAGCAGGGGGCAGCTGTTGCGGTAGGAACCATAGGTATAGCAGGGGGACTGGCCATCCTTTGGAATACGAGTTCAAACCTGCTAGAAAACTTCATGGAAACAAGAGGGTCCATTACTGCGGACTACAGACTCATCGGTTCCGATAAACCAGGACAATTAACTAATGTATATGGTCCAGCCAACATAGGAGAGAAAGTTGCCTTCCTGCGGCATTTGGAATTCCTAGCCACTTTAAATCAGCACAATAAATGGATCATAGGAGGTGATTTTAATATCATCCACAGTCTGGAAGAGAAAAGAGGTGGCTCCAGAAGACTGGACCAAGAAACCAACAACTTCAATAACTTCATAGACAACCACAGCCTCATCGACCTGGAAACCATTAATGGCATTCACACCTGGACAAACAGAAGAACTGGCACACATCAGATCGCTTCCAGGCTCGACCGGTTCCTCATCTCGGATTCTCTCATGCTGGAAGGCCCAGCTATGGAGGCCTCAATCCTGGACATCTCTGGATTATACCATTGGCCTATTCATCTCTGGCTAGATGTTGTAACTGCGACAGGAAAGAAACCCTTCAGATTTGAGCATTTTTGGCTCGACCACCCCGATTTCCAAGCCAACATTCAGAAATGGTGGAGGGAGGCCGAGATCCCCCAAGGCTCCAAAATGTACAGGTTCCAGCAAAAATTAAAAATCCTTAAACAGTCCCTCAGACTCTGGAATAATAACACCTTCGGCGATATCTTTGATTCACAAAGGCAATTAGCAGACCGCATGAGTGAAATTCAGCAGCATATCAGGACCCAAGGGCTCACAATTGAGTTAAAAGACCAGGAAAACACCATTACCCAACAATTAGCGGCCAGGCAGAAACAGGAAGAGATCCTCTGGAAACAAAATTCACGCATTTGATGGCTCAAGGAGGGAGAATGTAACACAAAATTCTTCCATAGAATGACCATTCACAGGAGGCATACTAACAGAATCACAAGCCTAACCTCTGCAACTGGGGAGCCCCTTCGCTCACATGAGGATATGGAAGCAGCTCTGGTTGGATATTATCAAAACCTCCTCACATAACCTATACAAGACAGACATGAGGCCATCACCAAAGTAACCCAGCATGTGCCATCCCTAGTTACGAGGGAGCAAAACTTGGCCTTACTACGACCTATCTCAATTGAGGAAGTGGATCAAGCGCTTCAGGACACGCCCAAATGCAAGGCTCCAGGACCGGATGGCTTTACCAGCGATTTCTTCCATCAATGTTGGCCGATGATCAGGCACAAGGTATGGGAAATTCTTTAGGACTCCCGTGCCTCTGGACAGATCCTACGGGCTTTGAATTCAACCTTTCTAGCCCTCATTCCCAAAGAGGGACAGGTGCATCACCCCCAACAGTTTAGGCCTATAGCGCTCTGCAACATAATCTATAAACTCTTGACGAAGGTCATAGCCAGTAGACTCAAGCCTATCTTACCGACAATCATCTCCCCAGAGCAATCAGGCTACGTTGAAGGAAGACAAATAATGGACAGTGTAATCTTAGCCCACGAGGTGATCCACTCTCTGCAGAAAACCAAAACTCTAGGTATGCATCTCAAACTGGATCTCTCCAAGACCTTTGACAAGATAAGTTGGGACTATATGCAAGCTATGCTCATCGCTTTTGGCTTTGACCAATGTTGGGTCACCTGGATCATGAACTTAACTTCCTCAGCTTTTTTCTCTATCTTGGTCAATGGTGTTCCTTCCCGAACTTTTTCTCCTTCACGAGGTATCAGGCAGGGGGATCCTCTTTCCCCCTTTCTCTTCATCATCATGGCTGAAGGCCTTGGCCGATCTATTCGAGATGCAATCGAAGAAAAGCTGTTAATGGGCTTACCCTTGCATGGTATTTCTCCTCCCGTTTCGCACAGTCAATTCGTGGATGATTCCCTCCTAATGGACACCCCCACCGTTTGTGAAGCTAAAGCTCTTCTTGACATTCTCCAGGCCTTCGCAGATGCCTCAGGGCTGGAATGCAACAAGGAAAAGTCCCAAATCTTCTTCTTCAACACGCCTCCTCCGATTCAGCTCCACATTACTGAAATCCTAGGTTTTAGCAGAAGTTCCCTTCCGTCCAAATACCTTGGCATTCCTCTGATAGATAATGCTCTTCGCAATTCCTCGTGGGAGCATCTTCTCTCCTCCTTCACCAAAAGTCTCTCTTCTTGGACCCTCAGAGTTCTAAATCTACCCAGCCGCCTGGTTCTCCTTCGGAGTGTCCTTCAAGCCTTACCGTTATACTCCTTCTCGGCGATGGCTACTCCAAGACATGTTCTCTCAGCTATTAGAAACCTTCAAAGAAACTTTCTTTGGCAAGGCTTCAACTCTGGGAAGAAGATAGTGTTGGTCAGTTGGGATAAACTTGGTCGGCCCAAAAATCACGGAGGCTTAGGACTGCGTGACCCCCTCATTATGAACAAAGTTCTCACAGCCAAACTTTGGTGGCGATGGCTCAAGCAACCCCAGGACCTTTGGGCCAGATTCTGGAGGAAAAAATACACGACACACGTAGCTGAAAAAGATCTGATTCGGTGGGACGGGGACGAACCGGGTTCTTTTATTTGGACAGCGGCCAAGCAGAACAAACAATTGGTCATCCGAAATGCTTTTTGGGAAATTCATAATGGGGAAACGACTCTCTTCTGGCAGGGCTCCTGGCAACAGTGGCCAATTATAGCCAAAACAGCTGGATGGAAGATATTTTCCCACAAGCTACTCTGGCAGGCTTGACAAGAGTGGATGACTACTGGCATGACCGCTCTCTTGGGGACAAGTGGCGCAAATGGCATCTGGACAAAGAACGCATAAATCTGGATGCACAGGTGGATATGGCACCCTGGCACGAGGAGATGTCCAAGCGAAAAATACCCAAGATAGAAGGAGAGGATATTCTTCGTTGGGGCCACCGCCCAAAAGGAACTTATAGCACGCAAGAGGCCTACCAACTCATAACCCAGGTAGACCCTCCTCCTACTAACGGCCTCTGGCGCAAAATCTGGAGTCTTCAGCATTGGCCAAAAGTCACTATCTTTCTTTGGCTAGTCTCCCACTCCAGCATTCTTACTTGGGACAACCTTTCGAAGAGAGTTTTTGTAGGACCTTCCATTTGCCTCCTGTGTGAAAATGCAGAAGAAACCATGAATCATCTCTTGAACTCTTGCTCCTACACAGCCCAACTTTGGGATCAAGCGGCCATCATTATGCGCAAGTTAGATCGACAAAGAGAGAGCGTTATTGATACCATTGCGGAATGGAGGGATCAAGCATTCCACTCCCCTCTCCTTAAACGGATCTGGAAACTCCTTCCAGGTTTCATCCTTTGTAAAATATGGAAAGAGAGGAATAGAAGGGTCTTTCGAGACCTCTCGCAAACTTGGCAACATTGTTGGCATCAATGTCGCAACCACATTTTGGAAACCATTTCTCTGCAACACTGGACTGATGATACATGGGGAAACATTCCCTCTGAACTTTTAATCCTCCAACACTGGCAGCCTCTCCCCTCTTCCCCACCTTTAACCATCTCTTCTCCCTCCTTCCACACCTTAAGCCCCTCTTCTTGGTCCCCCCCCCTTTCCCTTTCATAAAACTTAATTTTGATGGCACCTCTAAAGGCAATCCAGGAGCAGTGGGATATGGAGCAGTCTTTCGTGACCACCTCGAGCACATCCTTTTAATCACTGCAGGATACCCAGGGCACTCAACAAACAATGTAGCAGAGCTCTGGGGATTGATCTGAGGGCTGCAACTAGCAAGTGAACACAGATTCAATAATTTAGTGATTGAAGGAGATTCACAGATCATCATCAATATGCTACAGAGAATTCTAAATGGCGCAAACCTGGACAAAGTCACGCCCAGTTGGAGGCTTTCACATGGCCTACAAATGCTTACCAACCTCAAGAAACCAACACAGACAATCATCCCAACCCATGTCCGAAGGCAGGAAAATCAAGTTGCAGATGAGCTGGCCAATCTAGGCACCACTTGGATTGGTTCTGATCTCTCATGCATCTCTACTTTGGAACCGGTGCATCCTACTCTCCAGCAGTGCATTCGCAAAGCAGGTTTAGTCGACTCGCCCCCAGATGGGGTGGTGTTGCGGTCCACGCGGCAGCCAATTGGCGAAGGTACAGGGCGTCGTGGCACGCCGCCACATGATGGGCGCGTGCTACAACCCACCACCCTACCCGACACTTAAATGCTCATAATGCTGAAGCGAGGGTGCATTTATGTGACAGTCCTCTCCCTCCTGCTGCGAATTCGTTTAAATGGGTTCACTATGCTTGGAGTGCATTTTGTTATGGTGGCTGCAGGGCTCATCCCTGGGCAGCATGAGCACCTCTCTGTTATCCTCCTTTGGCTCGAGGTGGCCCCTGCTACTCTCCTCCTACGCCTGCTCTTAATTCCCCTAGCTAGCTGTATTGAGTTCTCAATGACTCGCCCCAGAGGCAGACCAAGGAGAGGTGCTCCCTGGAAGCCTCGATGGCCCTCGGTCATGCCTCCCGACTCGACCTCAACCTCCACTGAGTCCTCACCGCGCCAGCAAACCAAGCCTCCTCCGGTTTCCTTGCAAGTTCTGCAATTCAATTCCATGGCTGTCATTCCAAGCACGCCAATTTCAACTCTGCGGCTCTCCCTGGACCCTTTAGTGTATTCCCCTAACCCCATGCCCTCTCATGACCCCTTGGGTGACAGAGGCGGCGACCCCTCTCTTTGTGGTGAGTCCAAGAGGGAAGCTCCAAGTTTCTCTGAATCTTTCGATCAAGCGCGCGTCAAGAAAAGCCTGTCTGCACTGCATGACCTGGTTTTTGAGCTAAGGCAAGAGGTAACGGACATAAACCATCGACTCCAGGCCACGGACGCCAAGGTGGCGAGCTTTCTCAAAATCATCTCGTCCCTGCACGAGGCTTTGCTCTCCGAGTCTGATGAAACCAGTTCAATGAAGGATTCCCACGCGGCTAAGGATGCAGATCAGCGCGAAGTGTCGTGGCCAACAGGCGACGAACGAAAGAAGGACGCGCCAGAGGACGACACCAAGGATGTTGAGTGCAGTGAAGCCGGTGGCAAGCAGTGGGACGATGGGTCGACGTACATTGAGGAAGAACCCTGGCCAGGGGACCTTCGCCCCATGTGGCCCGACTACCAGCCAGGTGTCTAATATCTTGGTTTGTTTAGTCTATAGAGGTTCCAGGTCTTGGTTGAAAAACAATAGTTATACTCTTTTAAATTATGATTGTTTAATTAGTGATCTGGATAGGCTGGCTGGACTGGTTTCCCCATGGCTGGGGCAGTCCAGTAACTGCAGCCTGGTCCGCTATGTATTTTTCCACTCTACTTCAGATTTTGAAGGACCTTAATATAATTACTCCTCTTACTTACAAAAAAAAAAAATCTCACAAGGCATCCCAATTTTAAAATATTTGTCACAATACATACTTTCCAAATCTCCCAAGGCATCCCAATTTTAAAATATTTGTCACAATACATACTTTCCAAATCTCCCAAGGCATCAAAACTATGGTGATCTTAGAAAGTTGAACTCTTAATGTTTTTTGAGCATAGAAATACAATTTTAAAGAAATCGAAGTAATCTCTTACCTTCTTAAGGTCCAATAAACCAAGTGATGTCAATGGACTTTAATCATCATCATCATATTAATTCATATAAATTCCATACATATAAATATATATCAATGATTAATTATTCAAACAAACAATAAAAATATTTATTAATTCTTATAATTCCAAAATATATATATATATATCCTTTTCTCATTGTATAAAAATGTCATAGTATATAATAAGTGGGCGTGGAAATATTTATAAATAGATTTTATAATTAAAAAAGATTTAGAAAATAAATAATACAAAAAATATTTGCATAATGATTGATAGAGTACTATCTAACAAATAGTAATTTGAAAATGAGGGATAAATTATTATATAGCAAATAAAAATTGTTAAAATACAGTAAAGTATTATGTAAATTTTATTTTAATAATATAAATATAATTTAATTTTACATATTAAAAAATAATCAAACAAAGTTAAAATGTAAATTAATATTCAAACAAAGTTAAAATTATATTTATATTTTAATTGAAAGTTTTTACATTATAAACTCATTTTATATATATATTATCTTTCTTCTAATTAAAAGAACTGGATCAATGCTGAAATAATTTTAATTTTTTAAAAATAAATCAAGTAATACTATGTCATGAGGAATAATCGACTTATGAACCCTTACACTCTGTCGATTACATGATGAGTATCGAGTAAGTTTCGACATTTATCGATTCAAATTTTGCTCCAATGTTAATTACACTTTGTCCTGATGGATAAATGACTAAGTTTCGACATTTATCGATTCAAACTTTGCTCAAATGTTAAAAAAATTATGGTAAAAAATGCTTTGCTCAACTGTAAATGAAATTCTTCACAATTTAGTGCGTTCAATACCATTACATTCATATAAAAATCATTTTCACGTTGTTTATTTACCTGATAATCTGTAATTGTATATAAATGATTTTTACATTGTTTAATTGCCTTACTATGCGTGCCCCCCCCCCCCNGGAGTGCTTTAAAGAGTATACAAAGCAGATTTTAATTGGTGCTAAATACGAAGCCATTTGAAAGAGTAGCAACGAACATGTCCTGCACCGTTTTATTAGGGTTACATAATTCCAACTGAGCAAGATCTCTGCTCGCATTAGCATGAATGCCTATTACAGTAAACATTTCAGTAAGAGCAGAAACTACAGCTTCCATGAGAACTGTGTTTACATTGTAAGAGAGCAGCCATCCCTGAAGCTATTCAAAATATGAATTCAATAGGCCTGAAGTGGGAGCAACGTCACAGCTACATATTTTGGCTTAAGCGTACACAAACAAAAAGTGTAATTCCTTCCTCCACCTATGTAGCGATACCTCCAACTCTACCAGAGGAAGATGCACTCAGTGCCTTAGAAGCCCATATCCCACACCTGAAGGTTGCGGAGAAGTGTTGGGTACCGAAAGGGTTGCCGCCGAAAATGTGTTGGAGATTATTGGCCGCTAAAAGACAAATTGCTGGACCTTTAAACAAAGTCAAAATTTGTAGACTCTTTCACCATATCAAGCCATGGTCAGCCGCATCCTGCATGTAATCCATTGGTAGTTTGAATTTTATGTCGGTGATCATAGATGTTCACCCATACGTCATGGATGTCCGTGACCAGGGTCGGTCAAAAGGTGGAAGACACAAATTACAATTAAAGTTGATGGGCCACAGATAACTGGAGGCGTTTAGGCCCTTTTTGTTCGTTTTCTCTAGACGCGTTGTGAGTTATTCATTGACGTTGATTGGGCGACGTCAATGAATAACTCACAACGCATAGTCAAATGTATGAACTGGCGGACATTGATGACTGAATATGTTGCAAGGGCAATACCAGTCGATCGACTTAAACCTAATTTTTCTTAATCATGTTATGTCATTCTCAAGCTTAGAAACTAAAACTAATCATGTTATGTCATTCTCAAGCTTAGAAACTAAAACTAAGATTAAAATTAAAATGAAAACGAGATAACTAAGATAACTAATAGTTTGTTAACTTTAATTAAATTATAATTACAATTCATTAAAAAATATATAAATTAATGTAGTTTGGGTGAAAAATATTTATTTAATATAGTTTGATTGATTTAAAGAAATGATTATTACCTCCCCATCCAAATTCAAATCCTTAAAAGTAGAAATAATAAACACCAATATCCATTCCTAAATTTCCATGAAATAATCTCGTAAAATCATGAATTATAAATGCCCAATGCATTGTTCTTTATGGGAACATATAGAATATATTTCAAATCCTTTCCCCATATTTTAACAACTGTGACTTCCCAAAACACCAACATGTGAAAATGGAAGAAGTATGACAGAACTGATGTAACGTACACCCAAATTTCTGCCCAACATTTTCCTCAATTGGTCAGTTTTGGATTTCTTTTGTCCTACCCCGTTTCACAACCAACCAACAAAACATCGATGGACTTGACTTTCATTTCATAATAGTTTTTTTTTTTAATAAAAGGAAGGGCTTATCGGGAACACATCACATTGCGAGTCAATGGATTAAACCTTGGTTGTGACCTTCTTTGCTTGTACTCTGAACTGTTATTACTACGCTGAAAGGCGTACATCTATTGATAATGGGCAGATTTAATAGCGGTTTAATGTTTAATAATTTTTTTATGGACATGATTAAATATTACTGGAATATTTTTAGTAATCACACAAAATAAATCGCTGTGATTTCAATCATTAACTTCCTAGCTATTATAAAGACATCTGTTTATGTGTTTACTTTTTTACATTACCTAATCATATTTAAAAATTACTTTGATAACTAACTAATTGCCACTTAAGTGATTAACAAAAATTAAAATATTAACACCAGATAAATGAAGCACAACCATTTATTTGTTAATCAATAATAAAATTTAATAAATTCTTTACCAACCGATACCTTTCAGCTTTCTCCAACTACTATATTAGTAACTATACTAATTAATGTAGCTTTTAAATTTAGTAGTCAAATGAAATATTTAATATTATTTCCTCATTACAATTTAGGCCATTATTTTACAGTTGCTAATATCCATTGGGTATTTAATATTACTTCTTCATTACAATTTACCCCATTATTTTACAGTTGCTAATGTCCATCTTGCTAAACAGTGTTCAGTATTGAATGTTGAACGCCTATACACCACCTCATACAATATTCAATGCTTATACACCATTTCATTCAACATTCAATGTTTTTTTAGCAGGGTTAATATTGATTAGGGTTATTATTGATTCATCCCCATTGTTTGTATATACACCGCTTCATGGAACATGCAATGCTTCTTAACAGGTTAATAGGATTGATATTGATTTATAGCCACCATTATTTGTATATACATCGCCTCATGCAACATTCAAAGCTTCTTTATAGGTTAATAGGGTTAATATGGATTAATAGCCATTGTTTCATGTAAACAACATTTAATGCTTCTTAACAGGTTAATAGGATTAATATTGATAAATAGCCATTGTTTCATTGTTTCAGTGGCAATGCAATTGAATGATAATTTGAATTTGATTTCAGTTACACCTAACGAAACGTCTTGGATGTGTCCGGATGAGGACTAGGTTGCAGAAATCACAAATTACAATTAAATCTGATGTGCGATGGCTCATGGTAGAAATTCCTCCAATGACTAGGGATTTCAAGTCATCCGTCAAATTCCATTACATATCCTGTATTGATATAGATTATAATAGTAATCAATTACAATTTTCCAATGCCATGCATCTTGTGACAGAGAATCAGGCGTCATCCAGAAGTAGCATTGAATATGGGATAAGGGCAATAACATTCGATGATGATGAGCCCAACCCAACCTTGTCTGTAAATCTTGATTGGAAAGATGTGCCATTATTTCCTTATAATGAAAAATGAATGCAACTTCAACAACGAAAGGACATATGGAAACGCATGGGAAACTATGGAAGGAGGTGGATCAATGCACTGCAACCAGTACTGGAATTTGACGTTCCAGATAACGTAATTCCAGATAACGTTTTTTTTCATTTTTGAAGGCATTTGATCGGTCATCCCAAATTTAACCTATATAAAATGACAGGAGACATAATAATATAAGTCACATTACTTATATCGATTCCTGACAGGTACCAGTACCATGGTTTATGGACCAACAGTAAGGACGACAACCTTAGACAACTAACAAAAGAGGATCAGTAGTCTGCAGCAACCAAGGCTACTTAGAAAATTAATTCTAAGTCAACCATCCTTAGACAACTAACAAAAGAGGATCAGTACTCCCATCTAAGTCATTTGGTAATTCGAAATTTCGAGTGCCTGGACAGAGTTGGTTCACTCTCGTTTTGGACCTCCCCATCGGTTGGGAGCTCTGGTGCAGCTTCGGTTCCTTATCGTCTTGGCCCACTTTCGTTTTGCGCTCTGCATTTTTATCCACCCCTCAGCAACAATGACCAAGAAGTGAGGTAGGCCTCACCGTGGCTCGGCCTGGTACACCCACAAAGCGCAAAGGCAAAGGAGGAAGAACCTGGAGCGCGCTTTGTCGATGGAGAATTCCATTCTCCGGAAGAGGGCACGCACTGACCAATTGACTCTGCATGCCATTATTGTTGAGACTCGGACAGAGCATAGCAGTCATACCATGGAAATTGAGCCTGGAAGCAGTCTGGAGGGAGGTGTCGCGGACGAGTTTCCAACTTGCTATGTTGAAAAAACGTCATTCCTGGAGGAATTAGTGACCACCCTGGAACCCCAAGCCATGGCGCAGGACTTACAGGATGGTAGCGGTCCTAAAGACGAGATGGCAGACGAATTCCCTGTGTGTATCATTGAAGAGATATAGTGGACAGGTGAATACAGCCCCACCAACCATGCTGAGAAGGAAACGATCGAGGACGAGGCTTAGGACAAGGCTTACGCCGAAGGGAACGCGGACGAGACTAGACCAGGGATGAAGGAGGAAGCGGCCGGTGTTGGACTGACTGAGATCGAGGCCAGAGCTGGGATGAAAGTGGAAGTGGGGAACAAAATCTTCGATGATGCAGGTAATCATGACTTGCATGGTCCTTTCCTCTGTGCAGAGCATCTAGCTCTGGTGTTCGAACTCCGAGGCCACATGGCAGACCAAGAGCACAGAGCCCTTCTCATGGGACAACGTCTGGACTTGCTCCTTGACGTGTACTCCAACGCTCTAGCAAAGAGGAAATGTCCATTCTGTGTGCAGCCATTCGCCATCCCAGCCAGGTCCACATGGAAAACAGGCAAGGGTGACAGGTCACTGGGTATCTAGGTTCTTCTATGCTAGTTTGTTTTATGTTTAATCATGTTGTTGCTACATGTAAACTTGACCTATGGCCATCTGTCCTAGTTTCCTTCAGGCAGGACAGAGGGAAAAACAGTTTTCCAAACTATGTTGGTTTCCGGTAAAATGACAACATTTTTGGTGGCTCAGAACTATATCTCTATGCATTTTGTCAATGTTTCTCTGATAACTTAATATAGAAGGTACTATCTTTTTAACTTAAAAAAAAATGATTATATATATATATATATATATATATATATATCATTTTGTGAGTGTATAAAAATATTTATAAATAAATTTTATAATTAAACAATATTTAGAAAATAAAAAATACAAAGAATATTTGCATAATGATGGATAAAGTACTAATATCCATTTTTTTTATGACGACTGTGTGAGGCTCGGCTTGACTGCATAGTGCCTGGAGCTAGGGTTTTCTCGCCTCCATGGAGGTGTTGGACATGCCCTAGGGGCCTCCCCCTCCTCCATCTTCGCCCTCAGTTATAGACGCGTTCAATAAACTGCTGGAATCCTTGCCAAACAAGAAGAAATATGAAGCAGCAAAGTTTGTGAAGAAACTAGATGAGATCCCTGAGATCTCTCTTCCTCCAGAGGGACCGATCCAGGTTGCTCTATCCCTGGTAGATTGTGGTCCCATAGGCCAGTTCATAGGGCTCTAGCCCTCTCCAAAATCCACAGAGAACTGGGTCGAAAAAAACTGGGCTCCATTAATAAAAAACAACGTAACCTCCTACTTCTTGGAGAGAGGTTACTTCATGTTCGAGTTCACTTCGAAAGAGGACAAGGATCTGATCTTTCGGAAAGGCCCATACTTCATGGGCCCTCAGGGTCTGTATCTGTAGTGTCCCCTAGGCCGAGCCCCATTGTAAACCATGTTCTGAAAGGAATTGTAATTATGTTTTATAGGATGGTGAGCCAAGTTTTTATAAGCTAGAGGCTTATGTGCTTGATTAGGCCAGGGAGCCTGAGTGTTGAAGGCCAGGAGCCTGCTGTTGTATATGTAATCATGCAAAACAATTAATCAAACATAAACACCGCCATGTGTAGACCGACCACGATGAATGAGTGAAGGGGGACTAAGCATCCATAGAGAGGGCAAGGAATTAAGGGCTGGAAGGTGGGAAAAGGGGCTAAGTGTTGAACCTAGGGGCTAAGCCTAGGGGGATTAAGCCTGGGAACAATATTTTAATATTATCCCAAAAGACATGTGCATTTTATGTTTTATCCTAAGTTTCTGGCAAGGGGAGAACATGCAAGGGAGATGCGTGCTGGTGGAATGCATGCAGTTTCATGGGTGACAAGTGTCAACCTTGACGCATGCAAATAAAACGGCCAGGGTGAGTCGTGAGAAGGGTTCCTCCCCCATTCTACCCAATTGTCTAAACGCGTACGGATCCCTGTATAGTACTACTAACCCAACTCCTGCAGAGAACCTTCGTGCGTCCCTGTGATTCGAAAAGTCTGTGTCTGGCTCTGAGAAAACCGGTGTGTATATTCCCTGAACAAGAAGCCTGCGTGGATTTCGGAAAAGAGTCTATGTTTGTTATGGAAAGTTGGTATACCCCTTCTCTGTTCTAAACCGGGGAGTCTGAATCGACCCCTACGCGGACGACTCGTCACGCATCCTTGAGAATCCAGAGTGTGAGTCTATTCCATGTTGCCAAATTGAGAAAACAGAAGTGTCTCGTCCCTGCTAAGCCTAGTTATACTGTTGCACCTGTCTGGAGCTGCCCTGGGGTGTTCGTGTCTAGATTCTCGTGGATTGTGGTGGACGTGTAGTGTTTGATCCTGTGTGGCTTGTTGGCCAGTTTGTACAACACTCTCTTCAGGTGAGAGAGGTGGTTGAAGATTGGAAGAACATGTTGTTGGACCTGTGAGCGACTCCCTCGAGCTGAGAGAGTGCGCAGAGGTTCGTGGAAGGCCTGCACCTGGTTGGTGGATTCTACCACTGTTAAAAGATAAGTATCTGATTATGTTTTAATCATGTTTTGCATGACTCTACTGCTTATGTTATCATGATTTCTGCTGTGTATATGAATTAGTATGAAATGCTATTGATTGTTAATTATGGCAGTAACTCATATGAATACTCTGTGTAGAATGTGTTTATTGGTTTAAGTGCATGGGATTTATAATACCGGTACAAGCTATGTATAGAGAGTGGTGTTATAGTCTTCTCTTAATAGCAATTAAACCTTGGTAGCATAAAAGGTGCGCTACAGTTTGGTATCAGAGCGAGGTTTCGACACTAAGCCTAGATGGGCCAGTGGAGCGGTCTTTGGACCGAGAATGCGAGGGGAAATTGGGTCTGGAAGGCCAATTTCGGACCCTGGTTTGCTCCAAAATGTCAAGGAGTTACTTGACGAGTTTTTAAGCTCAGGAGGTATAGCGGTGTTATGAAACCGCAGCCAGTGTGGTATAAGTCCATAGGGAGAGAGGAATCCACACTAGAAGTGTAGGAGCTTTAGGATCTGTTCGGGAGGGAAGGTGAACCCTCGTGACTGTTAGATATGGAAAGTGTGCACGGGGTTTAAATCCCTTTGGAATTGCACAGGAGTGTCGAAGTCGCGATATGCAAAATCCCGAATTAGTTAGGAACCATCTGAGCCGTCAGATCTCGGCTGGAAAAATCGACAGTCGTTGGATCTGTCACGAGATATCCGAGGGTCAAAACCCCAGTGAATAGGGGCGAAAGCCCCGAAATAGATCTAGACCGTCCGAATGACGGAGGCCATGTGTCGTGAGATTTCCCATTTCGGGAAATCGGCAATCGCGAGATCAGGAGTCCTGATGACAAGAGATCGGGACTTTCCATGGTGGAAATCCCAGAATAGATCTGGACCGACCGATTTAAGGAGGCGACGTGTCGAGAGATTACCCGTTTCAGGAAATCGGGGATCGGGGATTCGAGAGTTCCGTTGACAAGAAATCGGGCTCTCGCCTTGATAAATCCTGACCCATAATGTTGAGACGTTAGCATGTGGCTAAGTCCCGATGAACGGACGAGATTCCTTCAGGGAATATAAGGGTCTGTAATGACCGTCCGATGTGAAGAAGAGATGTCAGCTTTAAGTTGGGGCACGAATGCAGATTAAGGTAAGTAGCGAGCAGATATGGACGACCAGAGTCCACCCGCCCAGATCTACGGCGGAGGTTTCATTCCGGAGCCCCCTTACTGTTCTACCTTTAGTGGTGGGGGGGAGGGTTCGGAATCGGACGTGCAACTCTCGAATGGTTAAGATTAATTCACCTTGATCAACGGTGCTCAGGTGAATTCCGGACCCCCCTTGCCATTCTTCCTTTAATGGGGGGGCGGTTCCGGAATAGAGTGGCGTGTGAAATGGGGCCCGCTCCTGTCCTGTTGTCTACCGTGTCGCATTTCCCTCTGCCACCTATACTCCACTTAACCGTGCGACGGGGCCTGTTCTCATTGGCCATTTGCTAACCCTGTAGGTATTTGTCCCTATTGGCCGGTCGCTAGCCCTGTCAGGGTTCGGCGATTGCAAAGTTGAACGGTTTGACATCACTGTAGCGCTGAGGCGCGAAATACAAATAGGCACTGCGTTTATTTGAACCATGATCATGACCTGTGATCACATGGGAACGGAGAAAAGTGAGAGTGGTAGAACCGATGACGTCGTTAAAAGCGACGTGGACCCTCATGAATGTACCACGTGCCACCGTAGTTGTGGGTGACCACTGTTCTATGTGGGCCCGGAGGGTAAAGTAAGTCGGAATTTTGGAAGTTGGGGGTTGGAAAGGAAAGAAAGTCTGAAACCCCGAAACCCGAAGTCTCGAAATCCCGAAGTGCCGAAAATGAAAGTTTCGAAAACACGAAAATTGCAGAACCGAACGAGAGCTCAGAAAACTTATTTGAATCGAAATGTCTTTTGTTCTTGTTCGTATTGGCTTATAAATGTTGTGGATTGTTCCTGAAGGTTTAATAGCCTGACAAACTTTGAATTTAATTTCACAGTGCGTGTGCAGAGTTCAACGGAGGTGAGGACTCCAGTTAACCAACGTCGAGTATGGAGTGGGGAAAGGTGCAGATTACCCCCGAAATAGAAAACGAACAAGAAGGAAAGGATGTTAACCTGGGAATCGAAGGATTTAATTCCAATGGGCATGGAAAAGAGAAGGATAAGGAAGGACACATAATGAAAATCATTGAAGGATTGCAAAGAGAGGCCAAGGCTCGCCGAGCTGATAGTCGAAAGCTCATGAAAGTCAGGGATCGACAGGGTGAATTAAACTTGAAATTTTTGAAGAGCATGGAAAGAATAGGGAAGAAACTCGAGAAGGGAAGAGACTCAAGTACGACGGAGAGTCACAGAACCCATGGGAGAAGAAGTAGGTCGATGAGTGGTAGCCGACATCTTAGTTGCTACCAAAGACATTCTAATAGGAAGACACATAGTAGTTCAAGCCCATCCCCTACCAGAAAACATTGAAAATTGGGAAATGAGGAATTGAAAGGGGAGATGAACAAGATTAAGCCTCCAACATTCGATGGAGAACATAAGAAGGAGGAAGATGCCGAGACATGGTTGCTTGGTATGAAGAAATACTTCCAACTGCAGAATTATTCCACCCATGCAGAAGGAAGAATTGCAATGTACCAACTGAAAGGAAAAGCATCCATGTGGTGGGATCAGTTTGTGCAGGTGAAACACATAAGAGAGAAAGAGGTCACTTGCAAGGAATTTAAGAGGTATTTCGAGAATAAATACCTGACTAAAAGGTATTATGACAGAAAGATGAAGGACTTCTTCGAACTCAAGTTAGGCAGCATGACCATTGATGAGTATGAACGAAGTTTTCTGGAACTACTGAAGTATGTTTCGTTCATTAAGGACGAGGCTGTCAAAATTCAGAGGTATCTGAGTGGACTACCACCTTCCATTGGTGACAAGATTCAGTATGAAGATCCTAAGACCATGGAAGAAACCATAAGGGAGAAATGTCTATACGAACAACAAAGAGAAAAGCCTACCTTTCGGAAGGCTTGGGATGACTAGAAGAGGATTAAGAAGGAACAGAGGCAGAAGGGAAACAGGCCTCCCTCTTTCAGAAAAATTCTTTGGGGACAGTCATATTTTGGAGAGCCCAGGAAAGTTGAAGGGAGTGAGCAGATACCAAGACCGCCACCTATAGAGTGTTGGGGTTGTAAAGGGAATCATAGGTACAGAGACTGCCCCCACAGAAAAGACAAAGCAAGAACTGTCCATACTGTTCAGCAAGATGAAACAGTGGAGGATATGGGCAGCATAATGTTGAGGATCTACACAGCCCTAGACAACAAGCAAGAAGAATTTCAATTGCACATGATTGAAGCGGAAGGTACGATCAACAACCGACCAGTTGTTATTTTAATTGATTCAGGGGCTAGCCATAGTTATGTAGATCCTAGAGTGGTGGAAAGTTTGCATCTAACGAGAAGCAAACATGAGAAGTCTTGGTTAGTGCAGTTGGCCATAGGGACCAAGAAGAAAGTCATTGAATTGGTTAAGTCTTGTTCAGTGGACATGAAAGGAATGATCACTAAGGCTGAATTGAACATTTTGCCTTTAGGCTCATACAATTGCTTAATTGCGATGGACTGGCTGGACTAGCACCATGCCCTTCTGGATTGCCATAACAAGAGGTTTACATGCCTGAACGAGAAAGGAAATCAGGTAACAGTCCAAGGAATTCCCAGAGCCGTGGCTGTGAGGGAAATCTCAGCCATGCAGCTGAAGAAATGTTACCGGAAAGGCTATCAATTATTTGTAGCTCGGGTGGAAGAAGCATCCCGAGATGAAATGTCGAATCTGGAAGACCACAAAGTACTCAAGAAATTCAATGACATATCTCAAGAGGTACCTGGACTACCTCCGAAGAGGGACATCGATTTTTCTATAAATTTGATGCCTGGAGCAGCTCCAGTTTCTAAGGCTCCTTATAGAATGAGTACACCAGAGCAGAAAGAGTTGCAATTGTAGCTCGAAGAGATACTAAAGAAAGGTTACATTTGCCCCTGTGTGTCACTGTGGGGAGCCCCGGTCCTATTCGTGTAGAAGAAAGATGGGACGTTGAGGCTGTGCTTTGATTTTCAGTAGTTGAATAAGGTCACTGTCAAGAACAAGTATGCTCTGCCAAGGATTGATGATATTTTTGATCAATTGAAGGATGCGAAAATATTTTCAAAAATAGACCTCAGATCTGGATACCACCAAGTGAGAATAAAGGATGAGGACATCATCAAGACCGCCTTTAGAACAAGGTATGGTCATTATGAATTCATAGTGGTGCCATTTGGACTGACAAATGCACCTGCTATTTTCATGTGCTTAATGAATGGAGTGTTCAGAAATTATTTGGACAAGTTTGTCATAGTCTTCCTGGACGATATCTTGGTGTATTCCAAGACTGAGGAAGAACATGAACAACACCTGAGAATGGTGTTGCAGGTGTTGAGAACACCAGTTGTACGCAAAACTGACCAAGTGTTCATTTTACCAAAGGAAGATCCATTACTTGGGACACATTATATCTGAAGAAGGGATCGTTGTGGATCCTCAAAAGGTAGAGGCCATTCAAGAATGGCCAGCGCCAAGGAATGTGGTAGAAGTTAGATATTTTATGGGTCTGGCAGGCTACTATAGGAGGTTTATAGCCAGATTCTCAAAGATAGCTCACCCTATCACTTCCTTGCAAAGGAAGGAGAAGAAGTTCCAATGGACGGAAGAATGTGAGAGCAGCTTCCAGCGATTGAAGCAGCTACTAACTAGTGCTCCGATCTTGAAGATTGCAGATCCAGACAAGGATTACGTAGTGTGCACAGATGCATGTAAGGAGGGGTTGGGACGAGTTCTCATCCAAGAGGGATTTGTAGTTTGTTATGAATCCCGAAAGTTGAAGGAGCATGAGAAGAATTATGCCACTCACGATTTAGAGCTGGCAGCAATCGTCCACGCCTTGAGGAAATGGAGACATTACCTCATGGGCAAGAGATTTGAGTTGAGAACAGACCATAACGGTCTAAAGTATTTATTTGATCAGCCGACCTTAAATGCCAGGCAAATCAAATGGCTGGAGTTTCTATGCGAATATGATTTCGATATCAAGCATATCAAAGGGAAAGAAAATAAGGTGGTTGATGCACTCAGCAGAAAAGTGCATGTATTACATGCTACAACCATTAGCATGTACCGGACTGAGATGAAAGACAGAATTTTGGAAGCTGCAAGTACTCACTTGCAGTACAAAAGTCTTGTAGCAAATCTACAACAGCGTGAGAGACCACAGACCAAGGAAAGTTACACCTTGGGAACTGATGGTCTACTTCTGTATAAAAACAGAGTGTATGTACCCAATGTCTGAGAATTGGAGCTAGCAATTCTAAAGGAGATGCATAACGTGGCTTATGTTGGACATCTTGGTTATCAGAAGACAATGGCAGCAGTCAAAAGCCATTATTTTTGGTCAAGTTTGAAGAAATAAATCGTTGAATACATCGCCAGATGTATGGAGTGCCAGAAGGTTAAGGCTGAGCATAGGCACCCAACAGGGTTGTTGCAGCCTTTACCTATTCATGCATGGAAATGGGACGTGGTAACAATGGATTTTATCACCGGACTACCTAGAACAAGAAAGCAACATGATTCAATCATGGTGGTGGTGGACAAGCTTACTAAAGCCGCCCATTTTATTCCACTGAAAACCACCCATAGAGCCGCTGATGTTGTTGATATTTTTTTTAAAAGAAGTTGCACGCTTGCATGGAATTCCTAAGACAATTGTGTCTGATAGGGACCCGAAATTCACTTCGAATTTCTGGAAAGGACTGTTCAAAAGATTCAGAACGAATTTGAACTTTAGTACAGTGTATCATCCCGAGTCTGATGGTCAGACGAAGAGGGTGAACAGGGTAATAGAAGACATACTAAGAATGTATGTGATGGATAAACCATCAAGGTGGGAAGATTACCTGCATTTGGTAGAATTTGCCTATAATAATGGGTACCATGCATCATTGAAGATGAGCTCATTTGAAGCACTTTATGGAAGAAAGTGCAACACTCCAGTGAGCTGGGATAATCCAGCTGACAGAGTAGTAGTTGGGCCTGAACTGCTCAAAGAGATGGAGGATCAAATGATAAAAATTAAACAGAATCTGAAAGCTGCCTAGGATAGGCAGAAAAGTTACGCTGACAGTAACAGAACCCATAGAGAATTCAAAGTAGGTGACCATGTTTTCCTGAAAGTGAAAACTAACAGGAGTTCCCTGAAACTGGGAAGTTGCGCCAAGTTGGCAGCAAGATTTTGTGGGCCATTTGAGATCCTGGAAAGGATTGGGCTGGTTGCATACATGCTTGCATCATGTACCTGATGCTAATCATGTTTCACTGGTTAAGAAATATGTACCTGATGCTAATCATGTTATCGATTGGAATGTGATTCAGGTGGAACCAGAAGGTGTCCTGCAAGTGCATCATGTGTGCATATTGGACAGGACAAGAAAATAGCTCTAGAATCGAGCCATAGAGCTTGTAAACATCTAGTGGACCTGGTACGGTCCTAAGGATGAAACATGGGAGCATGAAGAGGTTATGCGGGCACAGTACCTGCATCTTTTTTGAAAATTTTGAAAGACTTGCAGAGATAGTGTCAGTTGCGCTGAGGACAGTGTAGAAATAAGGGGAGGGGGATTGTAATGTCCCCAAGGCCGAGCCCCATTATAAACCATGTTCTGAAAGGAATTGTAATTATGTTTTATAGGCTGGTGAGCCAAGTTTTTATAAGTTGGAGGCTTATGTGTTTGATTAGGCCAGGGAGCCTGAGTGTTGAAGGCCAGGAGCCTGCTGTTGTATATGTAGTCACACAAAACAATTAATAAAACATAAACACCGCCATGTACAAACCGACCACGATGAATGATTGAAGGGGGACTAAGCATCCATAGAGAGGGAAAGGAATTAAGGGCTGGAAGGTGGGAAAAGGGGCTAAGTTTTGAGCCTAGGGGGCTTAAGCCTAGGAATAATATTTTAATATTATCCCAAAAGACATGTGCATTTTATGTTTTATCCTAAGTTTCTGGCAAGGGGAGAACATGCAAGGGAGATGCATGCTGGTGGAACACATGCAGTTTCATGGGTGACAAGTGTCAACCCTGACGCATGCGAATAAAACGGTCAGGGTGAGTCGTCAGAAGGGTTCCTCCCCCATTCTACCTGATTGTCTGAATGCGTACAGAGCCCTAGATAGTACTACCAAACCGACTCCTACAGAGAACCTTCGTGCGTCCCTGTGATTCGAAAATTCTGTGTCTGGCTCTGAGAAAACTGGTGTGTATATTCCCTGAACGAGAAGCCTACGTGGATTTCGGAAAAGAGTCTATGTTTGTTATGGAAAGTTGGTATACCCCTTCTCTATTCTAAACCGGGGAGTCTGAATCGACCCCTACGTGGACGACTCGTCACGCATCCTTGAGAATCCAGAGTGTGAGTCTATTCCGTGTTGCCAAATTGAGAAAACAGAAGTGTCTCATCCCTGCTAAGCCTGGTTATACTGTTGCACATGTCTGGAGCTGCCCTGTGGTGTTCGTGTCTAGATTCACATGGATTGTCGTGGACGTGTAGTGTTTGATCCTGTGTGGCTTGTTGGCCAGTTTGTACAACACTCTCTCCAGGTGAGAGAGGTGGTTGAATATTGGAAGAACAGGTTGTTGGACCTGTGAGTGACTCCCTCCAGGTGAGAGAGTGTGTAGAGGAAGGAGAGAACTCCTGGAAGGAACCCTGTAGCTTCCACAGAGCCCGGAGACTTCCGGTCCGGCCTGTTCCTATAACCCAAGGCAAGGGAGATTAGCAACCGAAGGACTGTCGAGGTGACAGAGAAGGTGTATACTCTTGGGGTGGAACAGACATGTGGGGAATGAGGGCCTATGGACAATGAGCGTGGGAGGTTCCTAGGAGAGAATCACTTCCTCGTGGTTGTATGTTGTTTTCCCTGTAACCTCAGCCTAGCCTAGGATTCCTTGTCTTGGGGTGGAGCTTAGTCCCAGCTCGGGGGTGACCCACTGCTAAGCTGATGAGCAGTGTGGTCTAAGGCTGGGAGGTTCGTGGAAGGCCTGCACTTGGTTGGTGGATTCTACCACTGTTAAAAGATAAGTATCTGATTATGTTTTAATCATGTTTTGCATGACTCTACTGCTTATGTTATCATGATTTCCACTGTGTATATGAATTAGTATGAAATGCTATTGATTGTTAATTATGGAAGTAACTCATATGAATACTCTGTGTAGAATGTGTTTATTGGTTTAAGTGCATGGGATTTATAATACCGGTACAAGATATGTATAGAGAGTGGTGTTATAGTCTTCTCTTAATAGCAATTAAACCTTGGTAGCATAAAAGGTGCGCTACAATATCTTAATAAATGGACACTAAACTTCGACCCTGCAGCCAATGTTCCCTCTGCGGTCCCGGTATGGGTCAGGCTCCCAAACCTTTTGGTCTACTGTTGGAACTAGGATTCACTGAAGCACATAGGCAATTCCCTGGGTAAATTTATAGATCGGGTGAACAACAAGGATCAATATGATTGTGCCAGAATATGCGTGGAGGTAGAACTAGAGGTGGGTCTTCCACAAGCAATCCCAAGCAGGCGACAAAAACTCCTCTTTTTTCCACAAGCAATCCCAAGCAAGGAATTGGTCAAATGCCATCTCAGAAATTAAGGAAGAAAATATCACCCACAAGGATAATACTAGCATCAAAAGGGCAACCTTCCTCCATTTTAAAAATATGTATATTGAGGAAGAGGAGATGGGTCAAAATTCTAAACTTCTAGAAATGGTCCCCCTCTTGATAACAACGAAGATGAATCAGCTGCTAGAAGACAAAGTCACCAAAAGTGAAGTAAAGGATGCCCTGTATGCTATGGACCCTGACAAAGCCCCAGGCCCGGACGGATTTACAGCCAAATTCCTCCAGGCCTGCTGGCAGATTGTAGAAAAGGATTTCTTTAAAATGATTTTAAAATCCCAAAACTGTCAAAAAATCGGAGGTAGCACTAACTCTGCGTTCCTTTCCCTCATCCCTAAGGAGAAAGGAGCCAAAACCTTCAATAGATTTTGTTTGATATCCCTTTGTAACATAGGGTACAAATTGATCACCAAAGTGATATCCATCATACTTAAGAACATCCTCCCCAAAATTATTCTGGAGAATTAGGGAGGCTTCATCAATGGAAGACAAATTGTGGACAACTTCACATTAGTGCAAGAGGTGATTCACTCAAGTCTTCATCAAAAAGAAAAAGGTATGGTTGTCAAGCTTGATCTAGAAAATGCTTTTGACCAAATTAGACACAGCTTCCTGTTAGATGTTTTGCATAAGCTTGGGTTTGGATCAAGATTCATAAATTGGATTCAGGCTTGTATCTTGGAGCCCTGGATCGCCCCCTTGGTGAATGGCAAGGCTACTGACTTCTTCAAAGCCTCGAGAGGACTTAGGCAGGGGTGTCTTCTTTCATCCCTCCTCTTTTTTCTACAAGCCTCTGTCCTCAGCTTTTACCTTGACAAGACGCAGCAAGATCATGAGATCATTGGACTAAGTATAGCAAGAGGACTTGAAAAAATCAATCACGCGCTCTTTGCCGGCAATACTTTGTTGTTGGGTGCTGCCATAGTGATTCTGGCTGCTAGGTTCAAAGAAGTGTTGGACGAATTCTGTGAGGAATCTGGCAATAAGCTAAACAAAGGGAAATGTCACATTTATGGCTGGAACATTTTAAACTCCTCTCTCAATGCTATAGCTAGATTCTTTGGATTTGTTGCCTCCTCATCTTGGTCTTTGTTCAGGTATCTTGGACTTCTTATCTTTCTCAAGAAAGCCTCCAACCGAGATTGGCTTCCCCAAATAGAGAAATTCAAAATTAAAATGCAGGCTTGCGGTTCCTCTTGGCTCAATATTGTAGGTAAGATGGTGCTCATCAAAGCTATACTCCATAGCCTTCCTCTATTTCAATTCTCTATCCTTCTTTCTCCTGTAGGCATCCTTAGAAAAATGGAGGATTTCATTCGTCAATTCTTTTGGAAGGGAGGAAAGAAGAATGAGAAAAAAATCCCTCTCATCAGATGGGAAATAGTCTCCAAGCCATTGATGGAGGTGGGTCTGAACTTTAAAAACCTATGCTCCCAAAACATAGCTATGGGAGCAAAAATTATTTGGAGAATCATTGCTCCCAATCCTGGCTAGGCATAGCTGGCGCTGTGGAAGAAATATTTCAAAGGCAAGAGAACTTGATGCCTGGACAATCCACTCCCTCAAATCAAGTCGACCCTCCTCAACCTCTGCACCAAAGTCATCCCTCTGATCAATTCACACACATTCTGGATCCCTGGAAACGACAAAAGCATCAACATGTGGACTGACCGAATTTTGAACAATCCTCCGCTGGCAGATTACAACTCCCTATAAACACTGCGCCTGTGGTTGGATGACACTGGATATAAAACATTGTGGGACCTCTCCTTATGGAATGGTACAACCTGGGCAAGCTGGAAGCAAATCCAAGTGCCCTTGGACCTCTAGGCCGATCGCGCTGAGTTTTTCCCCTTTTGCATGGCATTGCCCCCACTCACGCGAGGAGAAAGGACACTCGTAACTAGGGGCCGATGACTGGTGGATTTTCTGTGGCGCAGGGCTATGCCAAGCTGCTGGAGTGGCCTCATGTTCCTTCGGATCCAGCACACTGGAAGGGGATTTGGAACCATTCCTCCATTCCGAAAGTCGACTTCTTTTGCTGGCTATTGTGTCATAGCAAAATCTTAACCGATGACAGACTACAAAAAAGGGGAATTTATGGTCCTTCTAGGTGTATCCTGTGCAGAGAAAATGTTGAGTGCACCCGCCATCTGGTATTGGAGTGCAAATTCACAACGCAAATCTAGCATGAGCTCTTAGGCACTTGGAGATCCATTTTTACACTCCATAGCTCCATTTCTGAGTTGTTCACAAACTGGTTGCCCGGATATCTTGGCCCCTTTCCAAAAACCAAAATAATTAAAGCCACCTGGACCTCCCTTCCAAAAATCATCAGCTGACAAATTTGACTAGAGAGGAATAAAAATATCTTCAGAAATAAAGCACATGACGCTAAGTTTGTGGTGATCAAGATAAAATGCTAGCTGAAAGAATGCCTGGTAGATCAATTGGATGACTCAAACTTACGCCAGCAAGATCTTGATTGGGGCACCTCACTTGATCTTCATTTTCAAAAAGCAGTAAGTATCACCATCCCTCCCAAAAAGTGGCAAATAAGAGAAAAAGAGAAAGATTTCTATGACTAGATCTCCAAGCAATCAAGACACTCCCTCTTCTTTGATGGGGCAGCGAAAGGCAACCCAAGAAAATCCGACGCAGGGGGAGTTATAAAGAATTTAGAAGGAAAAACGATCCACAGCTTCGCCTGGGGCCTGGGCCATACTTCCAGCATTCAAGCTGAAGCGATGGCTCTCTTCCAAGGACTCAAGTATCTCAAAGACTTGGGCATGAGTGAGGTAAATGTTTTTGGGGAATTGTGGGTCATCATTAAATCTCAAAGACTGATCTTTGGAATCAAAGTCTTGGCAAAATCCTTCCAGAACTTGAATTTTTTCCATGTGCTCAGAACGAACAATAAGGAAGCAAATTTTGAAGCAAATAAAGCAGTCGTCCTTTCCGCTGGGTCCATTCTAAGAGACAGAGACGAATCTTAGGATCCAATTCCTTAACCCTCTATCTACAATGTTCTATTGCATCCTTTTGAAGCAATTTGTTTGTATTCACAAGCTTGGGCAAATCACGAAAATGGATTTCATTATTGCATGTAAGAAGACGTGGAATATTAGCATAAGTGCCATGATCCTTCTAATATGAGAGGTACTCCGGGCTCTCCTCCCAGTTTTTGTAATCTGAATTGAGGCAGTCATGCCAAGTTTCTAATATAATCCCATAATTGTTGCTGTAAAAAAATAAAAATGATGGATAAAGTACTATATAAGAAATAGCAATTGTAAAATGATGGATAAATTATTATATAGCAAATAAAAATAGTTAAAAGATAGTATGTAATTTTTATTTTAATAATATAAATATAATTTAATTTTATATATTAAAAAATAATTAAACAAAGTTAAAATTATATTTATATTTTAATTGAAAGTTTTTACATTAACAAAAATATATATATATATATATATATATATATATATATAATCCTTCTTCAAATCAAAATAAATGGATCAATTTTTTAAAAATAAATCAAGTAATACTCTATATAATCAAGTAATTCTCTCTCTCTCTATAATCCTTCTTCAATTCAAAATAAATGAATCATTTTTTTAAAAATAAATCAAGTAATACTATGTCATGATGAGTAGTCGACTCTTGAACACCTACACTTTGTCGTGATGGATCAATGATTAAGTTTCGATATTTGTGGATTCAAACTTTGCTCAAATGTTGAACAAAAAGTTGGTGAAAAATGCTTTGCTCAACTGTAAATGAAATTCTTCACAATTTAGTGCGTTCAATACCATTACATTTGATATAAAAATGATTTTCACATTGTTTATTTACTTGATAATCTGTAACTGTATATAAATGATTTTTACATTGTTTAATTACCTTACTATGCGTGGTTCCCCCCACTCACACAGCTATATAGGAGTGCTTTAAAGAGTATACAAGGCATATTTTAATTGGTGCTAAATACGAAGCCATTTGAAAGATTAGGAACGAACATGTCCTGCACCGTTTTATTAGGGTTACATAATTCCAACTGAGCAAGATCTCTGTTCCCATTAGCTTGAATGCCTATTACAGTAAACATTTCAGTAAGAGCAGAAACCACAGCTTCGATGAGAACTGTGTTTACATTGTAAGAGAGAAGCCATCCCTGAAGCTATTAAAAATATGAATTCAATAGGGCTGAAGTGGGAGCAACGTCACAGCTACATATTTTCGCTTAAGCGTACACAAACAAAAAGTGCAATTCATTCCTCCACCTATGTAGCGATACCTCCAACTCTACCAGAGGAAGATGCACTCAGTGCCTTCGAAGCCCATATCCCACACCTGGGGGTTGCGGAGACGTGTTGGGTACAATGACCTAAAAGATTATGGAGATTAGTGGCAGCTAAAAGACAAATTGCTGGACCTTTAAAGTAAGTCAAAATTTGTAGACTCTTTCACCGTATCAAGCCATTGTCAGCCGCATCCTGCATGTAATCCATTGGTAGTTTGAATTTTATGTCGGTTATCATAGATGTTCACCCAAACGTCATGGATGTCCGTGACCAGGGTCGGTCAAAAAGTGGAAGACACAAATTACAATTAAAGTTGATGGGCCACAGATAACTGGAGGCGTTTAGGCCCTTTTTGTTCGTTTTCTCTAGACGCGTATGGGGCGGACGTTGATATTGCAATAAGATTGGGCGACGTCAATGAATAACTCACAGCGCATAGTCAAATGTATGAACTGGCGGACATTGATGACTGAATATGTTGCAAGGGCAATACCAGTCGATCGACTTAAACCTAATTTTTGTTAATCATGTTATGTCATACTCAAGCTTAGAAACTAAAACTAATCATGTTATGTCATTGTCAAGATTAGAAACTAAAATTAAAATGAAAACGAGATAACTAATAATTTGTTAACTTTAATTAAATTATAATTACAATTCATTAAAAAAAAATATAAATTGAATGTAGTTTGGGTGAAAAATATTCATTCAATATAGTTTGGATGGTATAAAGAAATGATTATTACCTTCTCCATCCAAATTCAAATCCTTAAAAGTAGAAGTAATAAACACCAATATCCATTCCTAAATTTCCATGAAATAATCTCATAAAATCATAAATTATAAATGCACAATGCATTGTTTTTCTCTATGCGATCATATAGAATATATTTCAATTCCTTTCCCCATATTTTAATGCCCCAAACCTTGCACGATGTTGTCCAGAAGGCCCTCATAGCAGAGGCGGAGCTTATCAATGGGGGTCAAACCAGGACTCCAGCGAGACCAGCAGGACAGGTTTCATCTGGAACGCAGTAGCACCAAACACCAGCAAGACATACGTCGGGATATCGTGGCTTCCAGAGGGGATCCACTTTCACTACACCTCGACGACCATTGCCTCAGCAGCGAACACTTTATCGACGACCACAGCATCGACATCAGCAGCAGCACCGCCCACAACAACAACAGTTTAGGTTTGTTCAGCAGAATAGACCAGGGTTCGAGGCGGGTGGGTCGTCATCTTCTACTTTAGGTACTAGGACTACTGGGTCGAAGAAGGGATGTTGGACGTGTGGGGAGCCACATTACCAGCGCGACTGTCCTATGGAGAGGACCAGAGTGTCTGGATCAACAAGAGCCACTACCGTGGGAGATATGGGCAAGGCCCATCGGATTCATGCAGTGGTGAATAACCGTTAGGCATAGCACCAGTTGACTGTGCTCTAGACGACATGTACCATCGCTGACCAGACCCTTAGTATTTTGATAGATTCGAGTGCTATCGAGAGTTTCATTTCTGGTGCAGCGCTAAAAAGAATTAAGGTAAAGGCAGTCGAACGGGACGAGTTTAGCTTCATAGAGATGACTTTTAGAGCCAAACAGAAGGTTGGAGGAAAGGTTACAGGTTGTGCCCTTAACCTGGGAGAGTTTTCCACGAGGGCCAACCTATACGTAACGATCCTAGGATCTTATGATGTCGTGATGCATATGGATTGGTTGGAATCACATGAGGCGATACTCAAATGTAAGACAAAATGGTTGAGCTTGGTCGATGACGAGGGACAGAGACGTGTGATTATAGGATGGAACCAGGGAGTTTTCCTGAGGTTCATCTCTTCCTTGCAACTTCAGAAGAGCATGCACAAGGGGTGCAATCTTTATGTGATCCTTGCGCTAAACGAGAAGGGAGTGCCAGAAGGTCTAGAACACCTTTTGGTGGTGAAAGAGTTTGTGGATGTGTTTCCAGAGGAGTTACCTGGGATGCCGCCGTAGAGGGAGTTGGTGTTTACCATAGACCTAAAACCGAGGACTGAACCGATAGCGAGAACACCTTATCAGATGTCGACCCCAGAGTTATAAGAGTTGAAAATGCAATTGAAGGAGTTGTTGGACCTGGGACTGATATGTCCTAGTGTGTCACCGTGGGGTGCACCTGTTATTTTAATACGGAAGAAGGAAGGATCATGGAGGCTTTGTATTGACTACCGTCAACTAAACAAGGATACGATCAAGAATCAGTATCCATTGCCGAGAATTGATAATGCAGGCACCACCTGCTATGTCGAAGAAGATCTTCGATTCCGCCATTTTCGGCACTGGAATCTTTCTTGCATACGGTCTTCATCATTCTTTGACAGGGCTATTTTTAACTATCACTAATATTTGCAATTTCGTTCTTTCGTTTTACTTGGCAGGACTATTGCTGAATTTG
>ML805143.1:183649-194043 GCA_009831015.1 Picea engelmannii | reverse complement strand
TCTAGAATCCTTATCCATTTTTCAACTCTTTAATGAAAATAAAGAAATTACATTTATGTGAGACTCTAGGTCTTCTCTGATTTACTTGACCTTGATCAAGTCATGAATGAACTCGTTCTCCCTGAGCCTATGCTCCTGCATCAATTGATGACCTGTTCGATCAAATGAAGGGTGTGACAGTGTTCTCCAAGATCGATTTGTGATCAAGGTATCACCAGTTACGGATCAATGAGGATGCTGTCCCTAAGACCGACTTTAAGAAGAGGTTTGGACATTACAAGTTTACTGTTTTACCGTTTGGACTGAAAAACGCCCCAGGGGTATTTATGAGTTTGATGAACGGGGTGTTTC
The DNA here is from genome assembly GCA_009831015.1 of Picea engelmannii. Classification (NCBI taxonomy): domain Eukaryota; kingdom Viridiplantae; phylum Streptophyta; class Pinopsida; order Pinales; family Pinaceae; genus Picea; species Picea engelmannii. Next base: position 193,692 of record ML805143.1, on the reverse strand, counting down.
GCAAATAGTTGGACAAGTTCGTCTAAGTATTCATTGACAATATCTTGATTTACTCTCGGACGACGGAGGAGCATGACGAGCACTTACGCTTGGTTCTATAGTGTCTGCGAGAGCACAAATTGTATGGGAACTTGTCCAAATGCTCTTTTTACCAATCGAAGATTCACTACTTAGGGCATGTCATCTCCAATGAAGGCATCACCGTGGATCCAACCAAGGTCGAGGCTATTATGGAATGGCCTGCGCCGACGAATTTCACGGAAGTGCGTAGCTTTATGGGTTTAGCAGGATACTATCGACAGTTTGTCGAGGGATTTTCGAAGATAGAAAATCCAATCACGAAATTGAAAAAGAAAAACACGAAGTTTGTTTGGACCAAGAAATGCACGGAAGCATTTCAGAGGCTTAAGGAGTTTTTGACAACAACGTCGATACTAAGGGTCCCTGACATGGACGCAGACTTCTTGGTATGCACAGACACATCCAAGGAAGGCTTAGGCGGAGTCTTGATGAAAGGCAGATGAGTGATTGCTTACATTTCGAGGAAACTGAGAAGGCACGAGGAGAACTACGTGATGCACGATTTGGAGTTATTAGCCATCGTATATGCCTTGAAGGTTTGGAGACACTACCTTGTTGGATGAAAATTTGAACTAAAGACTGATCATTGTGGACTACAACACATTTTTACGCAAAGCGACCTGAACGCGTGACAACAGCGTTGGTCGGAATTGCTTAGCGAGTACGAATTTGAGATTACTTACATAAAGGGAACAGTGAACTGAGTGGAGGATGCTTTGAGTCGGAGACCACGCATATTTTAGGTATTGCCTCTTCAGACGAATCTACGTGAAAAGATTCTAACTTTATAGCATGACGACGACTGGTACAAAGAGGTCGAGGGTTTTATCGGACAAAACACAATGATGGTACCATGATATGAGGGATTTTTATTTGATAGTGATTGGTTGTTGAGGTTTAAAAGTTGGATTTACGTACCGCCAAACGATGAGTTGAGGAAGTTGATCCTGTGCGAGGCTCATAGAGAAGTTTACATGGCTCACCCGGGAGTCATGAAGAGGATGGTAGACCTTAAACCCTTATTATTCTGGTAGGGAATGAAGGATGACATAGTCAACTATGTTTCCAGATGTCTAGAATGTCAGTAGGTAAAGGCTGAACATAGACACCCACCAGGGTTACTACAACCACATGCCATTCCAAGAGGCCGATTTTGGATGAGTTTCCAAGAGGCTTTGGGAACCCAACTTAACTTTAGTATTGTGTATCATCTGGAGACTGACGGACAGACCGAACGAACGAACCAAACCTTGGAGGACATGTTGCGCATGTACGTGATGGACCAACAAAAGCGTTGGGAAGAATTCTTGCCTCTAGTAGAGTTCGCTTACAACAACAGTTACCAAAGCACCATTAAAATGGAGCCTTTTGAGTTTCTTTACAGGCGACCATGTCGGAATCCCTTGAGTTGGGATCGGCTTGAGGTTAGGGTCCTGGTGGGACCAAAAGCAATCCAAGAAATGGAAGAGAAAATGCAAACCATAAGACAAAGGATTAAAGAAGCGCAGGATCGACAGAAGAGCTATGTCGATGCATGTCGTGTCGACCGTAGTTACTGTTACGACCCTATATTGTACCTTTTTGTTCATACTTTTTGCTATCATTACATCATTTTCCCACTCACATTTAAGTCTACATTATCACCTTAACCTATTTTCCCAAAGGCATATAACATTTCTTCTCTTTGTTATATGTTTAATTTTTTTTACATGTAATTTTACATTACTCTCATACTTAGCCATTAAATATATAGTTGTTGAAACAGTTTGAACTACAGTTAACATATTGTTGCTTCTTGAAGACCACGTTGCTGAAACAGTCAACAGTACGCAAATGTCATTGCTGAAACAGTCCGTGATTTGCGATGTTGAAACAACATTTCACATACAGCAATAAAAAGAAGGAGTTGTTACACTGGCCACAACAACCGTACCTTAATCCAACACCAACCATCGTTGTTGCTTAAGACCATGTTGCTGAAACAGTCAAACAGGTCGCAAATCTCGTTGCTAAAACAACCCGTGATTTGTGATGCTGAAACAATATTCTACAAACAACAGTAAAAAGAAAAGATAAATAAAGAAGCTATTACACGGGCCGCAACAACTGTACCTCAATCCAACACCATTCCAACTACTGTAACAACATTTTTCTATGGGAGATCAGAATATCCTATTCTAGCATAGAAGATTAGATCAGAGTAAGAATAAGATTTGTATGTACACATGTAATTTTATGATCAATTGTATTAAGAGGATTCTCCTCTTTAAATAGTAGAGAAATGAGCATTAGTGGGGGGGACGGAAAGGCTTAGCTAGAAATGAATCACAGATAAGGAGCATGTTCACTCTGGATATTGTAACTTGACATATTTGACAGATGAATAAAAAAATCATTCTGAGCATTTCTTTTTAGTTTCTTTCATTTCTAGGGAATCTTGTGAGAAGGAAAGGGCCCACCTTCTTCACAAGATTCACCCATTATTTCTGTAGTGCATTAGTGTTGTTTTTATTCGTACCTTGTTAAAACTCTGTTTTGTTGAAACTTTGCTTCCACTGATTGTTACATTGTTTTCATACAATTCATTCCTAGGTAATTGTTAATCATTTTGATTGGTAATTCTATTTGTAGAATGAGTTTATGAAAGTGTGATAATCAGAAACAGGTGCTGAAGATTCCTGCTTTGGGGAACAGGGGCTTGTTCTCTGTTATAGAGTAGTTAGTCTTTGGTAATTGTTAATCATTATAATTGGTGATTATGTTTGATGAGTTCATGAAAGTGTGATAGACAGAAACAGGTGTTGAAGATTCCTGCTTTGGGGAATAGGGTCCTATTCTCTGTTACATAATAGTTAATCATCTTTGCAGCGTACTGAAAATTTCCTTTTTCCTAGGTTACTATTCCTTAATGTAATCCAAGATTCTTATGATAGTTATTTCCTTTTGAATCTTAAAACTTTGCAATAGATAGATTGCTTTTATTATAACTCAAAGTAGAACTTCAGTCTGTTCAAGCAAGGTGTGGTTAGTGTACTTTTACTACAATTCTAGATTGCTTTTGAGATTGAACATATACAGTGTGTGATTGCCTTTGAAATAAACAGACTTTCCCGGGTTGACAATTTATGTAACACTTGATTGTTTAATTAATAAGCAATTATAGTGACCAACATTTTGGCACCGTTGTCGGGGAAGGCAATTATAAATTTCAAAAGAATTTACGTTTTTATTTCAGATGCATAGATTGCATGAGAGAACGTGGACCCCCCAAGGAAACTGACCCTACAGGTGGCAGGGGCAGAGGAAGAGGAGGAAGAAAGACCATCATCGACCATATTATATCAAAATCTGAATCTGTTGTTCCTCAATGACCAAGCTCTCGAAAACCAAAGCCTCAACCTTCCTTTCAAGCGAACTTTGAAACAAGGAAAGAGATTTGGAGCCCTGAGATAGTTGAGAAACCAATAGAAAACATTGAGGATCGAGCAAGTGCAGCAGAGGAACAAATAGAAGAAACCATGGATGAGTATAATGAAGAACTGCACCATGAAGAACAGACAGGTCTTGAAGCAGAGGTAAACAATGAAAACTCTTTTTCTACCTTAGGATTTCCTATTGGTGATCTCCCTAGAGGAGTATCTCCCATGAAGAATATCCCACTTTCAGCCTTACCTAACTTTCATGGTTTATCTTCTGAAGATCCTGATGAATTCCTTTTCAAGTTTGACATATTATGCAGAAGTTATGATTACATTTCCAATGCTAAAAAATTAAAGCTATTCCTAGCAACATTAAAGGGAAATGCATTAAAATGGTTCATGAGTCTTGGAGGTCATGTAATTACAACATGGGATCAGATGAAATAGAAATTTCTGCACAAATATCAAGACTATTGCTGAACAAGAGAAAAAAGAGAGGAACTATTCAAGATGATACTGAAAGAGGATGAAAATTTGGACTTTGTGGAAAGGCTATAATATAATCTACAAAGATCCAGTAGCCTCGATGTAAGTGAAGATATTCTTAAAACAATATTATTAAAATGAGTAAGGGATGACTGTCTAGATATGTTGAATATGCTTGGTAAAGGGGACATAACTAAAGAATCATATGATGAAATTGTTAACCTATGTAAAAGATGTTCAAGAGGAGCTGCAAGGAATAGATCAAATAGCAGCGATACCACATTTTCAAGAGTTCAAAAATCAGTCAGTGGAGAAGCAACAAGAGCCAAAATAGGTAATTTACTTGAGGGTTTTAAAACTGAAATGTTAAGTTCTTTTGCTTCACAAATTGATACCTTGTAGATTCAAAAGAAACAAGCCGAAGCAGAAGCAACTCTGTCCATCTTTGTTCCAAATGCAGAGATAAGTACCCACGAAGGGAATGCCCATTGGATAAAAAGACAATCTGCACCATTTGTGATAAGGCTCATGAAACTCAACAATGCCCTTCTTTACCAGGAATCAAAGAAGCATTACAACCAACTAATGAAGAAGCTAAGGTTGTCTATTTGTTGACACAGAGAAGGAAATGGCAGCCGCAAGGACAAGGTATGAATCCTAATATGCCATTTACATCTTCTAATCATTGAAATAACTATCCTTATTTTAATCAAGCAAATTACCCTCCCTTTAATCAAATGCAATACCCACCCCTCAATCAAATGAATTACCCACCCATGCAACAAACAAACCCTCCCTTTGTAGACCCAACAATGTGGACTCCTTGGCCTCCACAACAACAACCTTACCTTAACCAATGGAATCCAAATTGGAGAGGTCAACAACCCCTTTTCCCAAATCAATTGCCTCAATTTCAATCATAATTTCAGAAACCACTCTCTTTACCATCAAGTACTCCACCAAACAATCAAATGATGAGGCCCCAACTACCTGTACAACCTAACCCTAACCCCAATAATAAGGCTGTGCAGTGCATTGATATTCAAAACCAACCTATACTTTCTCTTTTCCCTGCACATTGCAATGATATTCATTTACGATCTGGGAAAATAGTAGAACCTATCATTGATGATGTTACCTCTTCTGATTCCAATAAAGAAGAAATAAAAAAGAACGATGTACCTGAAGAGGTACAATCGTCCCCCAACACTGTTGCCGAAACAACAAAACCACCATTCCCTCAGCATTTAGCTTTGACTAAAATGCCTAAGCCACCTGCTTTCAATCATTTAGGGGAATTACAAAATCTTTATGTCAAAATTCCACTATTACAAGCACTAAGAGACGTACCAATTTATGCCAGAACTATGTGAGACATTTGTGTTAAGAAACTCAGTAGGAAAACTAAAGATCCCCTCACAGTTCATGTCATGGGTGATTTGTCCGCACTAATGTCGGTTAAATCTCCTCCAGTTAAATATTGTGATCCCAACCATCCTATCGTCACAATGCAAATTGGAAAAACAATAATTCCTCGAGTTCTGGTAGACTTAGGTGCTACTATCAATATTATGACTCTTGAAACTTCACAATTGTTACAACTGAAGAATGAAATCAGAGATACCCCAGCCATTATAGAATTAGTTGACCATTCTACAATCAAATTGGAAGGAGTCATTGAAGACCTAATCATCTCAGTTGAATCCTGGAATTATCCAGCTGACTTTGTGGTATTACAACCTAAAACAAAGTTGGGGGGTCACCCTCTAATTTTGGGCAGGCCTTGGCTAGCCACAATAGATGCCTTTATCAGTTGTAGATCTGGTTCAATGACAATTTCCAATGGATATGAGACTAAACAGCTTACCCTCTACCCTCACGCTACACCCTTGATTAATAATGACAATTCTTTATGGGTGGACTTTGATGATCAAACTACTCAACCTATCTTGACTATCAGACAAGCCTAAAGCCTTAAAGATGCCACCGAGGATGAAGTAATTAATAATTTGATTTTTGAACCTTCTTCTGTGACTCCAGAAACTCATAACCAACTAGCTGCACTTTTGGAGTCAGATACCCAGGAAAACCTTAACTCTGAAAACCCATCTCAAACATCAGCCACCATCTCTTCTAAAAGTATACCAATAGAAATTGAACCTGGCAAAACACTGAACATAAACCCCAACCTGAGAGTTGTTGAAACAAAGAAATTAATGAAGTTACTTCTTGAACATAAGGAATCATTCACATGGGACTATACAGATATGAAAGGAATCTCTCCCAAATTATGTACTCATCGTATCTATATCAAGGAAGATTGTCAACCGATCTGCCAATCTCAACGACGAATGAACCCTAATTTAAGAGAAATTCTTAAGGAGGAACTTCAAAAATTGCTTAATGTAGGGTTTATATATCCTATATTGGACAACGAATGGGTTTCCCCATTGGTAATAGTTCCTAAGAAAAATGGAAAATGGAGAGTATGTGTAGACTATAGAGCCTTAAATAAAGCCACTCAAAAAGATCACTTTCTATTACCATTCATTGATCAGGTGTTAGATAGTTTGTCAGGGAAGAAATTCTTCTCCTTCTTAGATGGTTTCAGTGGGTATAATCAGATCAAAATTTCACCCCAAGACCAAGATAAGACCACTTTTACTAGCCCATGGGGAACTTTTTCTTATAGATTCCTCCCTTGGACTATGTAATGCACCAGCAACCTTTCAAAGAGTAGTTATAGGAATCTTTTCTGATATGATTAATGACTCTATGGAAATTTTTATGGATGATTTTACCCCTTATAGTGTCTCTTTTGAGGAAGCACTACAAAACCTTGAGAAAATACTTAAACGATGTATACAAGCCCACCTCTCCTTAAGCACAGAAAAATGTCATATGATGATGAGTGGAGTAGTACTTGGACATTTTATTTCATCTCAAGGAATTCAGGTGGATCCATCCAAGATACAAGTCATTAAAGACCTTCCTATTCCCAAAACCCAAACAGATGTGAGAAGTTTCCTAGGACATGTTGGATACTATAGAAGATTTATCAAAAAAAATTCCAAAATAGCTTCTCCTCTATTTGTGCTACTTATAAAAAATGTTGAATTCAAGTGGACTAATCTTTGCCAGGAAGCATTTGATACACTCAAACATCAGTTATCTACAACTCCTATTCTAAGAAGACTTGATTGGAAACTTCCCTTTCATATATCCTCTGATGCTTCAGATACTGCAATAGGAGTTGTCTTAGGACAAGAATAAAATCATCTCCCTTATGCTATTTACTTCATTAGCAAGAATATGACTCCTGTTGAACTTAACTATACAATTACCGAAAATGAATTCTTAGCAGTTATCTATGCTATTAATAAATTTCGACATTACATCACTGGCTACTTTACTTTTGTCCATACTGATCACTTAGCTATCAAATATTTAATGAACAAACCTATCACAAATGCTCGAGTCACCAGATGGTTACTATTATTACAAGAATTTGATATTACAATTGTAGATAGACCAGGAAAAAAAATGTAGTTGTTGATTTCCTTTCTCGATTAACACTTGATGATAATACTCCAGTAGATGATTCCTTTCTTGATGAATATCTATTTGTAGTATCTACTCACTCACCATGGTATGCAGACATTGCTAACTACTTGATTGCAGGGAAGTTACCACCACACCTATCCCACTGAGAGAAAAGAAGAATCATTCAACAAAGTGCTCGGTATAGCTGGATAAGTGGGTGTCTTTTCCACACAGGACTTGATCAATAAATCTGAAGATGCATTAGAGAAGATGAGGTTTATGATTTACTAAAAGCTTGTCATGATGTCCCTTGTGGAGGGCATTTTGTTGATAAAAGAACAACAAATAAAATTCTCAGGATGGATTATTATTGGCCCTCACTTTTTAAAGATGCAAAGAAATATGTTCGAGCCTGTGATAGCTATCAAATAATGGGTCAACCTAATCATAGAGATGAAATTCCATTAAATCCCTAGGTAGTACTCGAACCATTTTAAATATGGGCCTTGGACTTTGTAGGACCCATTAACCCTCCATCCAATCAAAAAGTTTATATAGTGGTCTGCACAGATTATATGATCAAATGGGTGGAAGCTAAAGCACTCCATAGAGCTACTGAAGAAGCAGTTCTAGATTATTGATTTGAAGATATCTTTATCAGATTTGGAGTGCCTAGAGAATTAGTCACAGATGGAGGACCTCCTTTCACTTCTCATGGTTTTAAATCCACCCTTCAAAAATATCATATTCATCATAGAATGACTACACCATACCACCCCCAAGCCAATGGACAGGTGGAAAGCACAAACAAAGTAATAGAAGCCATTCTCACAAAAACAGTGAAGGAAAATAGAAAAGATTGGTCTCACAGGCTCCCTGAAGCATTATGGGCTTACAAAACTACCTGGACAAATACTATAGGATTCTCCCCCTATGAATTAGTTTATGGAAAAAGTGATGTCTTTCCTATGGAATTTGAAATCAAAACCTTAAGGACTGCTTTAGTTGTTAACCTTGATTTGACTGATGCACAAACAGCCAGCTTGTAGCAGCTTAATGAATTGGACGAAAAAAGACTAGATGCCATTCACCAAACAACCATGATTCAACAACAAAGAAAAAAATGGCATGATAAAACCATCAAGCATAAGCAATTCCAAAAAGGTAATTGGACTTTACTATATAATTCTCGGTTTAAAGAATTTGAAGGGAAACTACGTACAAGATGGATAGGACCTTACGAAGTTGACACTATTTTCCCTAATGAAACAGTAAGGCTCCTCACAGTTGATGACTCTAAAACACCATTATTAGTGAATGGTCATTGGCTCCATCTGTACCAGCGCCCCATTTCCAAAGAAGATTTTAAGGCCACTTGTGTGGAAGAGTCACATTATCTATTTTTAGAGGAGCCTCTTGCCCCTCATTGAAATTAATTTTTTTGAATTTAATTTCTTTAGTATTAGATTAAATTTCTTTTACTAATAATCCCTGTCAAGAAATGACATGTTACAATTGATTCTTTTGCAGATTCTCAGGCCTACCAAGAAAGGAAAATCTTACTACAAGCAGATCCAAGCTTCATTTTGTGAAGCATTGCTCCCTCTTTATTCAATCCATTCATCCTCACTTCTCATTTCAATATCCCCATCATTCATCCTTCTTTATTTTCTTTCCTTTCCATTGTTAAAACACTACTGATCAACAACATTTTCCTCATTTTCCCCATTGTTGAAACACCACTGATCAACAACATTTCCCATTTTTCCAATTGCTGAAACACCATTGTTCAACAACACTTCTCCCTTTTTCCCATTGCTGAAACACCATTGTTCAGCAACACTTCCCCCTTTCTCCCATTACTGAAACACCATTGTTCAACAACTTTTTCCTCATTTTACCCATTGCTGAAACACCACTGATCAACAATACTTTTATCATTTTTCTCATTGCTCAAACACCACTCTTCAGCAACATTTTCCTCATTTTTCCCATTTTTTTTCCATTGCTGAAACACCACTGTTCAACAACATTTCGCCATTTTTCCCATTGTTGAAACACCATTGTTCAGGAACTTTTTCCTCGTTTTCCCCATTGCTGAAACACCACCGATAAACAATATTTTTCCTCATTTTTCCCCACTGATGAAACACCATTTCTTCAGTAGTATTTTCCATTGTTAAAACATCACTCTTCAGCAAACATTTTTCCATTCTTTTCCTATTGCTGAAACACCACTTTCTCAGCATTCCCTGTCAATAAAAACATCTACTTCAGCTCTTTCACTCTCAGTTCTCCTATTTTCATCCTACATTTTGTCCTTTCACGACCTTCTCTCATAATTAAAGAAACCCTTGATACACTTTCTCTAATAAATCCAAAGTCTCTCCCATGGTTAGTGCAGATCTATTATGGATAGGCACTATATTTTTCGAAGTACGAATCAAAGGTAAAGATGAGGTATGCAAACTTTATATGTAAATACAATTGAACAATGACTAATGAGAAGATCTC
>ML805143.1:163880-178268 GCA_009831015.1 Picea engelmannii | reverse complement strand
AACAGATACATACTAGGTATGAAACTCACCTTGGGAAGGCATGAGTTAGTTCAGGATGTGTATGTGATGGATCTTCCCGATACCAACATCATCCTAGGGGTGCAATGGCTCAACACTTTAGGACCCATCACCACAAATTACAATACCATGGAAATGTCCTTTGTGGAGGAAGGAGGACAAAAGGTTGTGCTCAGAGGCATGACAGGTAACTCTGCCAGAGTGGTCACGGCCAAGAGGATGGAAGCCATCTTCAGAAGGGAAGAAATTGTATATGCAGCGGAATGTAAGGTCTCAACACGGGTGGACGAGAAGGGAAAAGTGCATTACACACCAGAGATCAAAAGAATCTTTGACAAGCACCAGAAAGTGTTTGGGACGCTTCCTCCAGGTGTGCCACCAGATAGGGTGTTTCAGCACATCATTGAGCTAGACACAGGGGATAAGCCTGTTATCACCACACCCTATAGACATCTCAAGAAGTATAAAGATGAGATAGAGAAGGCCATCAAGGAGCTTCTAGACATGGGACACATCATACCTAGTTCAAGCCCATTTGCTTCGTCAGTAGTCTTGGTGAAGAAGAAGGATGGAACGATGAGAATGTGCATTGACTTCCGAGCTTTGAATAAAAAGACGATAAAAAATAGGTACCCCATACCCAGGATTGATGAGTTGCTAGATGAGTTGCATGGAGCTATTTATTTCACAAAAAAATGATCTTCGCTCGGGCTACCATCAAATCAAAATGAGGGAGGAGGACATCTCAAAAGCATCCTTTAGGTGTCACTATGGCCATTATGAGTTTTTGGTGATGCCCTTTGGGTTAACCAATGCCCCAGCCACATTTCAGTCTTGCATGAACCATGTGTTCAACAAACAGTTGAGGAAACACTTGTTGGTATTCTTTGATGACTTGCTCATTTACAGCAAGACCTGGGAGGAACACCTTCGACATGTGGACCAAATCCTATCAATCATGGAAGAAAAATCACTATACGCCAAGGAATCCAACTGTGAGTTTGGAATGATAGAAGTGCTTTACTTGGGACACATCATAGGGGAAAAAGGGGTACAGGTACACCAGGAGAAAATAGGAGCCATTAGGGAATGACCTACTCCGAAAACACTGACAGAATTGAGGGGATTCCTGAGTCTATGCACATACTATAGGAAATTTGTCAAAGGGTTTTCTCAACTCTGCACACCCTTGACTGACCTGACCAAAAAGGGGTCCTTCAAATGGAATGATGAGGCCCAAGTCACGATGGAGAAAATGAAAGAGGTCATGAGCACCTGCCCAGTTCTAGCTCTTCATGGTTTCGGCATACCCTTCACTTTGGAGTGTGATGCCTCGGGGGAAGGTATAGGGGTCGTGTTGATGCAGAACAGGCACCCCCTTGCCTATGAAATCTAGAAAATCAGGGGTCCAGAACTACTTTACAACATTTACGACAAAGAAATGTTGGCTATCATGCATGCACTAGCCAAATTCAGGCAATATTTGGTAGGTGCAAGGTTTGTGGTCAAATCAGACCATAACGGTCTTAAATATCGATTGGAAGAGAAGGATTTGAATGAAAGACAACAAAAATTGGTAAGAAAAATACATGGCTACAACTTTGGCATTGAATTCATCAAAGGGAAGAACAACACAGTGACCGATGCATTATCCAGAAGGCCATCCATTTTTTCCATGTCGAGTATGTCAGTCGACTGGAAGGAACACTTGATAATGGAATATGCAAAGGATCAGTTCACTTGTCAATTGTTGGATGGGAAAATACAAGATGACAACTTCAGGGTCATAAATGACCTCATCTATTACAAAGGCTGAATCTTTTTAGTTCCTGGATCAGCTCTCAAAGCGAAGATCCTGCATGCATGTCATAACTCACCAGTAGCAGGGCATCAGGGCATCAGTAAGACATACATGTAGGTGAGAGAGAGGTTTGCATGGAAAGGCCTCAAGGAAGATGTGATGAAGCATGTCAAAGAATGCACTACATGCCAAGAAAACAAGGATGAGCACATGCACCCTGAAGGACTATTGCAGCCCCTACCTATTCCAGAGCACAAGTGGGAAAGTATATCCATGGATTTCATCACCGGGTTTCCCAGAGCACAGGAGAAAGATTTCATTTTCATGGTGGTAGACAGGTTGACGAAGTTTGCACACTTTTTTCCGATAGCCACAGACATCAGTGTAGCACAGGTGGAGGAATTATTTTTCAGAGAGGTGTTTAGACTACACGGCCTACCCAAAACCATCATCAGTGACAGGGACAACAGATTCATGAGTACGTTTTGACAGGAGTTGTTCAGATTAGTGGGTATGACATTGACTCCTAGTACCATATATCACCCTCATACGGATGGTCAAACTGAGATAGTCAACAAATGGGTGGAAGGTTACCTCAGAAACTATGTAGCAGGACAACAGAAAACATGGGTCATATGGTTACATTTGGGAGAATATTGCTACAACACCACCCAACATATGTCCATTGGCATGTCACCCTTTATATATTTATATAGCTATGATCATTTATCATTTTTGGAGATTCCATTTGGTGACAGCAGGGCTCTGATGGTACAGAATTGGATACAGCAGAGCCAAGACATTCTCAGGGAATTGAAGGATCATTTACAAAGGGCACAAAACCAACAAAAGTTCCAAGCAGACAAGCACAGAGTTGATTGTACCTTTGAGGTTGGCGATTTAGTCTATTTGAGGTTGTAACCATATAGGCAGGCCTCCATTAAAAGAAGTGGAGCGGAGAAATTGTAGCCACGTTTCTTTGGACCTTACAGGGTCAGCAGGAGGATAGGGGCAGTAGCTTATGAGCTGGAGCTTCCACAGGGTAGCAAAATAAAAAACGTCTTCCATGTCTTCTGCCTTAAGAAATCCTTCAGTCAACATGTCATGCCTATTGAGACATTACCTCCCATGGATGAGGAGGGACAACTTGTTTTGATTCCAAAGGAGGTGTTAGAAATCTGAGAGAAGAGGCTCTGAAACCGAAGCATCAAGGAGTATCTGATTAGGTGGAAGGATTTACCCATTGAGGATTCCACTTGGGAGCAGGAGCATGTGGTTAGAGAAGCATGTTTGGAATTTCTTGAGGACAAACAATTTCAAGAAGGGGAGACTGTAATGTCCCCAACCTCTTAGAGAGGTGATGAGGAGACTCACTGGCCTTGGCACCCCCACTAGGTCATAGTCTCGCACTGAGTGGGGGAAAGTCAAGAAGTTAAAAGTTATATTTTTAAGTTGACTTAAGAAAGGAAAAGGATAAAGGAGTAAAAGATAACTCAACAGAAGAATAGAAGATTAACCCTGGGATTTAACCTAACTCAACGGAGAATTAGAAGGAAAAGTATAAGTAAGAGGTTGGGGCACACCTATTACTCATTCTGGTTTTGGATTAGCATTTGTTATTGCTCTTGAGCATTCAATTTGGAGGTTTTGTTGTACAAACCCTTGTGAGCAACTCAGTGGTGAAATATCCACTCACCTTGTTCCGCAGCTTGGTCTCGGGGATGAAAGACTCCTCCACACCATTCTAGTCTCAACCCATCTCCATCTAGCTTTTCAGAAGGTAGCAAGTTGTACTGTTCTTGTGTTTCCAGCAAGGGTGCACAATCATCTAGAGGGAGGTTCGATCCAGCTTATCCTGAGGTCCTGGGGCCATTCCGACAGTTGGGTTTTGTTTGTAGGGGCAGGGCCATCAGTTTGAGGGTTTTTCTGTAGGGTTATCATCATTCTACATTTTTCTGCAGATTGGGATGTCTTGGAGCCATAGGGGACGTCCTGTGATTCAGTAAAACTCAGATCTTGGGAGATCTGCTTGAGATTTGAGTCTGAAACTTCTCCCATAGGATTCTCATAGCCCGATCTATATTCTTGGAGAGTTTTAGAGCATTTGGAGGCCTCCTTCATCAGGGCTGAACCAACTAGGGTTTCAGTCATCCAGTGGGGCACACCATTCAGTGGAGGAATTCATATCTACAGGGTTTGAGAGTGGATTTGGGAATTTGGACATCTGGGTTGTCCTTACAGTTGCCCAATCTATCATTTGGCATATTTCTCGGAATGATTGGACACTTTTGGTAGCAGGGCTGAATTATTGAGGGCTTAAGCATTCTAGCAGGGCGTGGCACTTTCTAGCTTGGAGGTTGAGCATTAGTACAACTCAGATCTACTTGATTTAGTCTTCATTGTATATCCATCCTTTGGAGGCTTATTTTGTATTGTTGGGAGCATTTTGTAGAAGCTCATATGTATTGTTTGTATGGCCATCTGAGGTTTATGCCAGATCGGCCATCTATTGTATTGATCTTACATTGCTCATAATAAAAAGATCAGATCTTTGCTTGTGCTTCTACATCTTGAATATATTGTGATCTTCATGTGTTGATGAATCTTGTATGCACTTAATAACTCAATAAATACCTACACATCAATAGATCAATAGTAGTTAGTGATTCCAAGAAAATATTTTGCTTTGGATCATTACATACTCTTGTGGAACAAGCCACTCAGACCCTACCTTAGCCTACCACTTGCGATGTTGGAACACAAACTCAACCATGGAATGAGCAGGAAATAATGGACAAATGGAAAAAGGAGTCTGCTATTATACATGAGAAAAGTCTACAGGAGCACAGACTACTTTGGTTGAACCACATCTATTCCAACTGGGAAGATTTGGAGCAAACACACCAAGAATCTTGTGCCCACAAGAAGCAGATTGAAGAGTTAAAAGGCAAATTTCTCCTGATGTTTGATTTGGTACAAAAGTTGTTGGCTGCAAGGAAACCTTCCTAAAATTACTCTCTTTTCCTTATAGAACGATTGACATTTTTTCAGATCAAATCAATCAAAGAAGGAAGACCCTATGCAGTGCTAAAACCAGAAGATTTCGTTAAAACCTTTGCAGAAGCCTCTACTACTGATCAACATCTATTATGTGAGGTATATCTTCATAACGAAGCTATTCCTGAGAACAGACAGCTTAATCTCAACCCTCTTGTTGGTAATATTCAGATTCGGGCACTAGTCTCCTTCCTTACCAACCACATTAAGTGGAAGAATGATTTTCTAGCTGCCAAGCATAATGAAGATAATTGTCTCCTCTGGATTTGGCCAGAACCATAGAACGCTACCACCTTTGTTGCAGAATATTACAAATTTTTGAAGAAACCAGGGATGAATCAATACATAAGGAAACTTCAAGCAACAGTACTTCAGGATTGCCGACAGCTTATTAAATCCACAGAGGTCGCTGCCCTAGAAGAAAATGACATGTTTTTGCAACAATCTTCTGAGAAAAGGTAGGAGCACAATCCCTTTAGTCCTACCAATCTTGAGACAACAATCTCCCGGGTATCCAGTTATGTCAAATGTGTCTAGCAATGTGCTGAAAATTGGATAGGTTATCAGTTCCATTTTCCTATTTTGTGGATGCCAGCAGAGAAATATCAAGTTCATCATAAGTTTCCTAAGAAGGTTGAAGCAGCAGCTTGGCAAAGACTACAACATGTTCAAGGATTTAGAGCTCCAACAGACAACACTTTCCACAACTATTGCTTAAGTAATTTGCACGCCCAGAGTCGGTATCTGGATTCTGATTCAGATTGAAGTTTCCTGAGGACATGCAACCTTTTTTATTGCGGGGGATGTTAGGACCCTATAATGTACCTTTTTATTCATACTTTTTGCTATCATTACATCATTTTCCCACTCACATTTAAGCCTACATTATCACCTTAACCTATTTTCCCAAAGGTATATAATGTTTCTTCTCTTTGCTATATGTTTAATTTGTTTTACATGTAATTTTACATTACTCTCATACTTAGCCATTAAATATATATTTGTTGAAACAGTTTGAACTGCAGTTAACATACTATTGTTGTTTGAAGACCATGTTGTTGAAACAGTCAACAATACGCAAATTCCGTTGCTGAAACAGCCTGTGATTTGCGATGCTAAAATAGCATTTCGCATATAGCAGTAACAAGAAGGAGTTATTACACTGGTCACAACAACCATACCTTAAGACAACACCAACCATTGCTGCTGCTTGAGACCACTTTGTTGAAACAATCAAACAGGACGCAAATCCTGTTGCTGAAATAACCTGCGATTTGCGATGTTGAAACAATATTCTACAAATAGTAGTAACAAGAAAAGATAAATAAAGAAGTTGTTACATAGGCCGCAACAGCTGTACCTCAAGCCAGCACCATTCCAACTACTGTAACAACATTTTGCAATGGGAGATCAGAATATCCTATTCCAGCATAGAAGATTAGATCAGACTAAGAATAGGATTTGTATGTACACATGCAATTTTATGATCAATTGTATTAAGAGGATTCTCCTCTTTAAATAGTGGAGAAATGAGCATTAGGCGGGGGACCAAAAGGCTTAGCTAGAAACTAATCACAGAGAAGGAGCGTGTTCATGCTGGATATTGTAACTTGACACATTTGATAGATGAATAAAAAAATCATTCTGAGCATTTCTTTTTAGTTTCTTTCATTTTTGGGGAATCTTGTGAGAAGAAAAGGGCCCACCTTCTTCACAAGATTCACCCATTAGTTATGTAGTGTGTTAGTATTGTTTTTATTCGTACCTTGTTAAAACTCTGTTTTGCTGAAACTCTGCTTCCACTGATTATTACATTGTTTTCATACAATTCATTCTTAGGTAATTGTTAATCATTTTGATTGGTAATTCTATTTGCATAATGAGTTTATGAAAGTGTGATAATTAGAGACAGGTGTTGAAGATTCCTACTTTGGTGAATAGGGTCATGTTCTCTGTTATAGAGTAGTTAGTCTTCGGTAATTGTTAATCATTCTGATTAGTGATTCTGTTTGATGAGTTTATGAAAGCGTGATAGATAGAAACAGGTGTTGAAGATTCCTACTTTGGGCAATAGGGTCCTGTTCTTTGTTACAGAATAGTTAATCATCTTTGCAGTGTGCTGAAAAGTTCTTTTTTCCTAGGTTTCTATTCCTTAATGTAATCTAGGATTCTTATGATAGTTATTTCCTTTTGAATCTTAAAACTCTGCAATAGATAGATTGATTTTATTATAATTCAAAGTAGAACTTCAATCTGTTCAAGCAAGGTGTGATTAGTGTACTTTTACTAAAATTCTAGATTTCTTTTGAGATTGAGCATATACAGTGTGTGATTTCCATTGAAATAAAAAGACTTCCCTGGGTTGACAATTTATGTAACACTTGATTGTTTAATTAATAAGCAATTATAGTGACCAACAGTTACAAAGTCGACGATCGAATCTTCTTATGGGTTAAACCGCATAAGAGTTCGATTAAGTTTGGGAAGGGAGCTAAACTCTCTCCTAGTTTCATGGGACCTTTCAAGATTGTCGAGAGAAAGGGGCTCGTGGCCTATCGACTAGCCTTGTCTAATTCTTTGAGGCGTATGCATGATGTTTTTCACGTATCTGTTTTGAGACATTATATTAGTGATCCTACACATGTGATTGACATGAGTTCCTTGTAGGTATCGGATGAGGGAGCACTCATGATTGAGCCGGTGCGCATCTTAGATCATCGCATTCGACAGTTACGACGTTGAATGGTAGATGAGGTCAAGGTCCAGTGGGACAATTATAGTCCACACTCGAGGACTTGGGAGGACGCATATGATATGCGTCGATAGTTTCCATTTTTGTTTGATAGTTAAACATATGACACTGTGATACACTTTATTTTTGGCATTTATACTGTGAAACTTCGGGACGAAGTCTAGACCAAGAGGGGGTGTATGTAACATCCCACTCTGGCGCACTGAGAGAACTTATTCTTTGAGGACACTTGCTCGCAAGTGATCCAGATTATTATGATATTAAAACATTGTTTTTTATTATGATGCGTCATGGGTAGATGACATGTTGTTTTACTACATTGACATAGATAGGTGCTATTGACTTGGTTTTTCTGAGTGTGCAGGGTTTTGGACCTTGAGGATGAAGAGGCATGGATGGAACCCCTTGGACTCCGGATTGAGTTAGGGAGTGTGCTATATGGGTTTGATTGATTTACTGTGATATTAGTACATTTGAGATGATGATATGATGTGGACATGTTCTGACATGATTATTGATGATGCAGGCTGACGATAGCTTGCCGACCAGACTCACATATGGAGTAAAGGGGTCACACACGACTACCAGAGAGGTTGAGGGAGAGGTGTGAATATCATCCCTACCACAACCTACTAGCACTCCCACCGTGGCTCGAACTATAGGTTAACAATTACCTAGTTCGAGAGGACCCACGATTCCATGAGGATAGACTGAGACAGTCGCTCACGATTATTCTAAGGGGCGCGTAATAAGGCAAAGGCCTTATTCCTTAGAATCCCTTAGTATCCCACAATTTCACCTGGCGGATTGTTGACTCCAAGGGTTATTGATGTCTACCAATCATTTAAGAAGCGAGTGGCACCCTTGGAGCACGTGGTGCGTCCTGAAGGGCACGTCACGAAAAAGAAACACAAGAGGTGAGTGGCACCCTTGGAGCACGTAGTGCATCCTGAAGGGCACATCGCGCAAAGGAACAGATGAGGCGAGTGGCACCCTTGGAGAACCTAGTGTGTCCTGAAGGGCATGTCACGTTGATGATGATAGAGGGAGGAACCTAGATGGCACTAAGACAAACAACACATTATGAAATTTTAAAACAACTTCCCTAATTAAATGTCGCCCAGTTCAGAAACTAATTTCTAGGTCTAAAACTTCTCTAAGGGTAAAATTTTGTGTACCCTTAAGAAAATATACCATATAAAAATAAAATAATAAAATTTAAACTAAAAACCACTTAAGTAATAGTTTTGGTCTTCATAAATTTTTGGGGTAAAATGAAGAGAGTAAGAATCTAATTAAACTCAGTGGATATAAAATGTCAAGAAGAAATTAATTTATTTTAACTTTTGATAATTTCAAAAGGTACTAAATTAATAATAAAAGTAGAAAGAGGATAATTTGCACAACTATCTTTTCTCGCTCAAATAAAAAAGGAATAAAGGAAATGTAAAAATTAGGAATTTAGGGAAATGAGGTAACCTAAAGAGGGAAAGAGGGGAACTCATGGTAAAAAGAAAGAAACCAACTTAGGAAAGAATTGACATTTAAAGGAACTTCTAATTTTGAACTGATTTAGCAATTTCTTTTAGAGAAAGCTTTTAAAACCTATAAGGGAATCTAAGGACACCTAGGAGTAAATTTAGGAGTAACTCTAGGTGGGTGATGGAAATGAGACAATAAATAAATTAAAGAAAATAATTATTGGAGGAAAGTGGGGGATGGATGACACTTGTACGAAGGAGAATTTTTAGAAGTTTTTATTAAAACTTAAAATTTAATGAGATTTAGGGAAAGAATGGAAGTTCTAAAATTCTATAAAAGAGAGGGAGGAGAAGGAAGAAAGGGGATCGGTTGTTAGTGTAACGTTACGTTGCTGGATTAGTGACTTGATTGATTTACTTGTGGGAGTTGGGATTTTCTAGCTCGGAGAGGAGTGGTAGCTTGGCCTTGCGAGGTGAGCTGGGAGCTAGACGTACCCTTCGGAAAGTGTGTGGCCCCTTTGCAGCTCGGGGGGCTAAGGGGAAAGAAGAGTACCCCTAGCGTTGGTTGGGAGGTACCAGTGTAGTCTCGACATTTGGCGAGTGGGAGCAGCAAGGAGCGCATAGACATCATTTGAGGCGGGCGATAAGGCAACGATACTCTCATTTATTTGTATAATAGAATGAAATAGGAACTTATGTTTGGTTCTGTATGCTGATTTGTAATGGATGAATTCTGCCTTGATATTTTCCATTCGTTTGTTTGCCTAAATTTTTTTGGTCAGTGTTCTGGTTGGGTGTTACTTTTCCTTGGTTTGGATCTTCATGCTTCTGCGTTACTCTTCGTGCTGTATTTTTCCCGGATGTGGAATATTCACATCTAAATTATTGTGGTATAGTTTGCAGTCATTGACAATCACTGATAATGCATTGTTGTATATAAATGGATGCGTTGTAATGGCGAATTTGTGCGGTAATGGATATATATATTTTACTTCTGTTATTTAATTAGATAAGGACAAATTTTGAATTCGTTCTGTGATGGGCGCAAGGGAAAAATCATTCTGGCAAACTTATCTATGGATTTTTTGTTGAAGGATTGGTTTCTGAAAAACTATTTTCTGGCGATTTCGTTGGGTAAATTGTTACTGTAATTTTGGTTTCAACAATCTGCCTCGTAATTTGTTACTGAAGAAAGCTCTTTCTGGAATTTTCATTTTGAAATTGGGTACGGTGAATTTTGTTTGGGTAATTGGTTACTGATAGTTTGGTTTTCCAAACTCGTTTCTGCATGCTCTTGGGCAATGGCAGTTAAACTCAGCACCTACCTCTTATTCTTGTGTGAAATCTTTGAGCTTGGCAAAAAAAAAAGGGGATTGTAAATGCTTCTTAACCTTGTGAATTCCATATTCACTCAAACGTTCCTTAACAAAGCTTGATGATTTTAAGGATAACCCGTAACACTGATATTGAACCCTACACATGGCCCTTAATTGTTGTTTCCTCCCCAAAAAAAAATTATTGAGGACTGGTGCGAATTGGCGGAAATTGTCTTCTATGAAAACCTCCAATTTTGTTAAGGAATCGATTATAGGAGTTCCAAGTTTCTTTTTTTTTGTCTTTTTTTTTAAACATTATTAAGACTGGTGTGATGTGGCCGAGATCCTCTTACCACTGCCACAGTTTTTACCGCCCAATTTTATGCAGTATAGATTTGAAGCAACTCCTCCTCACTACCACGATTGTTTTCCCTTCATAATTTGATGGTGTAATGTTTAAACCATTGACTGTGTGTCCACACCAGAGGCAGTGAACCCTGTCTCTAAGAGGACTGCGAGTTGCTGGGCGGTTTTACCTTGACTGTCTACCAGTGGTTTCATCGTTGCTTGGTGACTGTTCTTTTCATCTTCTTGTGTTGACCACCAAATGCTTGATGTGTTGCCTGGGCTGGCCGCTTATACCCACGATTTAGTTATCATTTTTCTAATTTTCCATTTGGTAGTTGCCAGTTGATGGCCATCGATTTAATTATTGTTCCTGATTTTTGCCAACTGATCGTTGCCCAATTAATTATTGTTTCCTGATTTTAGCCATTTGGGTAATTGCCTGTTGATAGCTGCTAATTTATTTATTGTTTTCTGATTTCTGCCTGAGGAATCCACCACGAATTGACTAGGATCACAATGCATTGTTGCTAAAATTTCGTTGCCTTAAGGTTGACTGCTAGTTTCCTCTAGGAAGCTCTTCACCCAGAGGTCAGTGAATCCACTGTGCCGAGGTTGATAGCCCGGGCAACAAACTCAATTTTTACTTGAGTGGGATCGACCTTCATTGTGTCCGGAGATATTAAAGACACCTCAACACTCAGACTTTAAAATGTGATTTTTACCTGCGTTTACTTGGGTGGTTAATTTTCATGAGTTTTATTTAATTATTGCGGATTTAATTCATGAATAAATTTAACAAAATTATATAAAACTTGGTAATAATGACTTGTATTGACAATAATGTTCTGTCGATAATGGTGTAAATGTTCTTTTTGGTTGTTATATTGTGAAAATTTCGATTGGTTATATGAGTAAATTATGATTTAACAAGTTTCAAGAAGTAGTTGTAAGTTATGTCAAATTGAGAGGTTGACTTGGATAAACTAGACTTGAATTTAGAGTTGTCTTGTCTCGTAGTTTGATTAAAAGTACACTCCCAAGCAATACTGTAGTAGTAGTGAGTAAATTAAGAAGTTATTAATGATTCTCTAATTCAATTCCCTTAATATAGATAACTTGTTAATTGTGTTATTTATGGTCGTGTTAATGTCATGATTATTGTCGTACTTGCTGTACTAATTGTCATTGTCTTGTAATGTGATTGTTAATATTACAAGTTATTGAAATTTAAAAATGAAATGGTGTGGTCATTTTATGATAATGATGTTGTAGTTTTATTGTTATTGATAACACATAAGATGTAATGTGATTGTTATTTTTGCAAGGTTATTGTGAGATAAAAAGTAATGTGGTTATTATTTCATGTTAATGATATTATAATCCTTACTGTTATGGATAACACACAAAATGTAATGTCTTTGAACTAAGTACAACCAGTTATTATGGGTTAGTAAATGGGGAATAGCAATTAATTGAATTTACATTATTTTTAAGGGTGGATTGGGTAACACGTCGATTAATGGAATTTAAATGGAGAAATTGGTCTATAATTAATGCCAATTGAGTCGTAGATAATGCCTTGTCTTAACAATGGTTGGTCGTTGTCGAAGTCCTTCTGACTTGTGCCTTCCATAAAGGACGTGCTTGTTCATTTAATTATTGTTGTACTTGGTGGTAATCATTTAGTTGCTTGGTCTGCTTGTGTCGGGCGGGATGTAGACACCTCCATGTTCCTCAGAACAGTCGCTAGCCCTAAGACCTTAAATGGTTAAAATCGATGGGAACTTGGGCTTGAGCGTTGCTTATGTGTCTTGGAGGTCCTACCCATTGCAGGGTAGAATGGGCTGGAAATTAGTCTTATTATTTTGTTGGTTGATTGTTGTTCATTGTTGGCAGATGTTGATGTGTGTCTTAGACCTTTATGTTGATATCGCAGTTGCATGCCTCATGATTCGTCGTCATGTGGTGACGCAGAGTATAATGTCTTGTTACCCTTGTACACACGCACACACAAAAAAAAAATTGCACTTGTTATAAGAGGTTTGTTGTCGTAACGAGGAGGATCGTTACAAAATAAATGATAATTGGAGGGTGGAAGGCTTATTATGTGCTAGAAAACAATTGTAAATAAGTAGAACTTTTTCTTTGGGATAAAAAACAACTCTTCTTTCACACTCTCATGACCCTGATTATCTTATATGGATGTGAAGTTTGGGGTTTCAGTTTATCTAGAGAATCCTCAAGAAATATATAAGAGATCCAACATAATTTTATAACTTATAATCTCAAAAATAAGGGCAATATACCCTCTCCTATCTTATCCTCCTCAAATCTTGACTAAATCATTCAGGAATATAAGAAGTTATTATCACTTATAAATTTAAGGAGAATATGTGGTGCTATAAAGAATTAGTGGAAAAAATGAAATTCATATATTACAGGCGAGTTGGTTAACTCTAATTTAGAAGATCAAAATTACCTCTCAGTTTTGAGAAGTGTAAAGAAGAAAATCAACATTCCTAAAATAAGAACAAACTCTCACAAGCTACATAGTGAAACTGGGTGTTGGAAAAATCCCAAAATACCATGGGATGACATAATATGTCATCTTTGTGACACTAAGAGGGTGGAAGATGAAAAACACTTTCTCTTAGATTGCCCTACATATACCCATATTAGATCCCAATTTTAAAATATTTGTCACAATACATACTTTCCAAATCTCCCAAGGCATCAAAACTATGGTGATCTTAGAAAGTTGAACTCTCAATGTTTTTTGAGCATAGAAATACAATTTTAAAGAAATTGAAGTAATCTCTTACCTTCTTAAGGTCCAATAAACCAAGTGGTGTCAGTGGACTTTGATCATCATCATCATATTAATTCATATAAATTCCATACATATAAATATATATATGAGTGATTAATTATTCAAACAAACCATAACAATATTTATTAATTCTTATAATTCCATATATATATATATATATATATATCCTTACAACCTCAGTGGGCCTAATGGTTAAGAACATGTGTTTCCTCTTAAGAGGTCACAGGTTCAAATCGAGAGGGGGTAGGGTATGTATACCTTTAAAAATAGATTATCATTATTATTATAAAAAATGTCATAGTATATAATAAGTGGGCGTGGAAATATTTATAAATAGATTTTATAATTAAAAAAGATTTAGAAAATAAATAATTAAAAAAATATTTGCATAATAATGATTGATAAAGTACTAGTAATTGGAAAATGAGGGATAAATTATTATATAGAAAATAAAAATTGTTAAAATACAGTAAAGTATTATGTAAATTTTATTTTAATAATATAAATATAATTTAATTTTACATATTAAAAAATAATCAAACAAAGTTAAAAGATAAATTAATATTCAAACGAAGTTAAAATTATATTTATATTTTAATTGAAAGTTTTTACATTATAAACTCCTTTTATATATATATTATCTTTCTTCTAATTAAAAAAACTGGATCAATGCTGAAATAATTTTAATTTTTTTAAAATAAATCAAGTAATACTATGTCATGAGGAATAATCGACTTATGAACCCTTACACTCTGTCGATTACATGATGAGTATCGAGTAAGTTT